>PVJH01016943.1:0-49140 GCA_004026705.1 Nesogale talazaci | reverse complement strand
TGTGTGTGTGTGTGTGTGTGTGTGTTCAGCACCTCTTGGAGTCCTCAGGTAGTACATCAGGTCATGAGATCACCTGCACACTCACAGGTTGGCAGTTTGAGGCTACCCTTTAGCCCAACACACAGGAGAAACAGCTGGAGGTATACGTCCAAGAAGCTCCCTGAAGCACAGGTTGCGGTAGCACAGATGAGGCTACAGCCGTGTATTCTTTTTCAGGAGGGCAGGTAGTTAATGCCTCTTGAGATCTACTCTAGGGTGGAACAACAGCTCCCCACACCACAGAAGACGCAGAATCCAGGCCGGAGGACACCCAGCTCTTCTCTTCCTGCAGGAGTTTTGAGCCCAACTTAGATGGCTGTTTCTCTGCCGAAGTGCTTCTGCAGAAACACGGCCAAGGGTTGATGCACTTGCCAAAGTGCGCCCTTCTGAGGCTGAAAGTCCAGGATTCCCAGCTGGAAGGCATCACCTGACTTACCAAAGCCTGCCTGTTTCAGGCTGCATCCCCACTCTTAACCACTAGGGGTCAGAAGGGAACAGAAGGGGGAATCGCCCATCCTGAGACAGGAGGGAAGGAACCCCAGGCCCACGCACACTGTGGCTTTGGGGAGAAGCACTGAGGTGGTCTCGTCTCAGACTCACAGGATTCTTTCATGTACTTGGTTCCCAATGCATCCTACATCATTATCATGTAAGCCTGAGGAGGCTTTAAGTTCAACACTGTCTGTGTACTCGGAGAAAAGATGGGGCTGCTCCCAATAGCTCAGGGGCAGATGTCTCTCACTTATTTATCTTTCCTGGAAAGGGGAAGCATAAAAAGCAATGTCTTTATTCCAGCAAGGAAATGTGGGGGTGGGGGTAATAAGCATTCCTTGAAAGGAAGGGGGGAGATGGGGAGATAAGCATTCCTAGGACAATCCTTCAGACATAACCTACCTAATGGCTAGTTTAACAGTTTCTCTTGAGAGTGAGGTTCAAGGCATTCAGTTGATAATGCTCCAGTCACATGGTTGGCGATGAAGGGCTACAGGATTCCCTGAGGAGAGGAAAACCCTACCAAGAGGCTAGAATGTGGCAAGCCTGCTTTTAAGAGTGACTGCCCTTCACTGAGCCCGAGCTAAACAGGTGGCGCACCTTCTGTGGAGATACTGGATCTCTGAGGAGCTGCAGCAACACTGGAAAGCCAAGGATGCCGTGCTCTCCTGTCCACGGTGACTGTCCTCTCATGCAGTAGACAGAGCGCAAGACTGGGCTGAGGTTGGCGCTCTGTGTTCTCCACATCCATCGCTGTGGTCCCTCCCAGGGTCCACGCTGCCTCAAACTCCTCCCGGCCCATACAAAGACATCTCATATGCCTCTGCTTCGCCACCTGCAAAGCCGCATGCCTGCAAATCCTGGTGGGCACCTTGGGGTGCAGAGGGTTCCGCCCCTAATACCAATTCAGCCAATATCCAAGTATCTTACAGCAAAGATGCCCAAGACAGAGGAAATAGATAGGACTATCTCCTGGAGGAAGAATCCCTGAGATAAGTTTTTAAAAGCAAAGAAAACAGCCACAACAAAACTATGACTGCAAATTCTATTCAAACTCACAGCAGCCCCACGTGCGTCCCTGAGAACTGTGCTCCACGAGATTCCCATCTGTTGACTTTTCAGGCATGGACCATGAGGCCTTTCCTCAGAAGGGCCTCTGCCTAGACACAGACTTCCTACCTTGTACAACCCAGGGGTCCCCAGATTCAATATGGGCCTCTGCAAATAGCTTCGGGGCTTTGTTTTGCAATAACTAACGAGGCCCTCCAGCATTTGATGCGAATGGGCACCACTGAGACTGAGATCACAGGACAGAAATGCAGGGCCCATGTCCTTGGGACCATCTCACAGCAGTGCAGCAGGAAGAAGAAGGGCTTTTTTAAAGAGGCTGCCACCAATGAAAGAGGAAGACTGGGTCACAAATACCAGTGAGGTCTGAGCTTGCGCCACCATGTCCCCTTGACAGCTTGTCCTTGTCCACATTGCAGTGCTCACACAAACAGTGCACAGAAGACAGAGCCTGAGGTGGGAGAAGGCACAAGAGCACCGAGGACCTCTGCTTCCTCAGAGAGGTTTGACATCCTGGAGTCTTATCCTGCCCCTGCCACGATTTTCTAGCTGATGTCGTCCAAGAACCAACGCAGCTGGCTCTATTCTGAAAACATGTCACAGATACACCAGGTCAATCATGTGGAGGAAAAGAGCAGTCTCACCATTTGCGGATGACGAGAAACAGTGGTGGATGTTGCCCGTGGTAGAAGCGCTGCAGTTCTGCCAGAGGTCCGTTGCATATCCATGCCCCACGAGCCATTGCTAGAAAAAACCAGACATCCTGAATCAAGGAGGGCTGGGGGCAGGGAGTGGGTAAGAAGAACAGATAAAAGAGGGCAAGGAGCAACTTCATCCGCAGATCAACTTGGCCTTCTGCTGCCCGGGGCTGGAAGTTCATAATCACATCAGGGAAAAAGAGAAGTGGTAGCCTGGTCCAGACAAGGTACTGAAATGAGAGGCAGCCAGCACTCTGTTGGTGGCAGCACCTCGCTGCCCTCGAGCAGATGCCGACTCAGAGTGACCTTCCTATGGAGCAGGAGAACTGCCTTGACGGCTTTCTAGGACTGTCCCTTTTTACAGAAGTAGAGAGCCTCCTCTTTCTCCTGCAGAGAGATGCTGGTGGTCTCAAACTACGGGCCTTGTAGTTAGCAGCCCAGCAGGTAACTCACTTGGCCACCAGGGATCCTTGTATATGAAATGTGCTTTGCAAATGGAAAGGTGCCCCATCCACACACCTCCAGCTTTATGTGCAAGGGCAGATGCTATCGTAGAAGGAGCTAGGGTAGCAACGCAGGACCCCTGCATTCAAACCTCCCAGTCATTGCCCAAACCACCACCTCCCAGAGCCCAGTTCCTTATGTATTTAAAAAAAAAAAAAAAACCCTAGCATCGAATCAGTATAGACTCACAGCAACACAATAGAAGACAGCAGGCGTGCCTAAGAGCCCCTGTGGGCCAGTCTGAGACGGTGCGGCTTTACAGGGGTAAAAACCCCTTCCTCACAGGGCCTCAGAATTTCCCTCGATCATCGTCAGGCACACATAGTGGAGAGTCTTGTAAAAAGAAACCCGATTCATATAGCTCTCCTCACTCTGACAATAATTATTTCTCAACCTTTTAAACAGGCAGGAACATATGGCCTGGAAATGGTCTGAAATTAAGACATTAAGACCACTGCAATGTCACTGCCTGAGTCCATATGCATCTCTATCTCCCAGGGAGTCCATTTAAAATGGAATGAAACCTGTTTCCATCAGTGCAAGGTGCTATGGGCCCATCACACGGCAGGTCTGGCACCCAGAGCCTGTTTTTTTTTTTTTGCAGAGTCCATGTGAATCTCTCAGTTTTACGGCCAAAGGGGTGTCTTATAAATGAAAACCCTTTTCTGGCCTTTGACATTTGAAGAAACTAAAAGTCAGCCTTCAGCGTCGCTTTCTTCCTCAGCAAGCTTGCATCAGAAAACTGCTGAGCAGTAGGAAAGTCCGGGGTCTTGGAGGAATGCTGCAATTTTCCAGCTTAAACACAGGCCAGTGCAGGTTTTCTTGCCAGTTTGAATCTGCTGGGATTTTGAGGGGGGTGGTGGTGATGGTGGTGGTGGTTTGGTTTTTGGTCTGGTTTTGGTTTTTCAAAACGACTGAAAAGGGACAGTTTGCTAGAAATTGCAAGAGGTCTTGGGACATTGGAGACTTTATTATCTGGGCAAACAACCACACAGTCCTCAGGAAACGCACTCGAGGCCTCACATGGGAACGAAGGGTCATGAGGCCACTAAGGTCTGCGGGCCTCACCGCCACCCGACACTGCGGCCCGCCGCCCACCCCACCGGAGACTTACACTGACAATCGTGGAGACGAACAGCAGCACCAGCACGGCGACGTGGAGGATAATGATGCCCAGCAACAGGAGGAGCATTCTGGCGGAAAGTTCTGCTCAGTGCAGGATCTGCAGCCAAAAAGAGAGAACCCAGCCGTGAGACCCGCCCGCCCACGCCTTCCCCAGCCGAGAGGGGGCAGTGGCGGGCCGCAGGAACCATCCTCGCCGCCCGCAGGACCCGCCTGGCCGGCCACCAAAAGTTTTCGCATTGGGGACAAAACAAGCGGTGCGCGCCCATCCGAGCCCCAGGCGCCTCGGGTGGGCAGTCGGACTAGGGGAAGGAGCTGCAGAAGGAAAGTGCACGGACTCCGAAACTGCGCTCCGGGGCCGAGTGTCCGCAGAGCGCGGGGAAAGGGGGAGGCGGGTCTGCACTCAGATGTCTGCCAGAGGAGACGCTGGCTGGGGGACACCAAAGGCGCGCGGTCCAGGAGCGCGCGCCCGGAGACTTGTTTCCCAGACCCCAGACGCTCCACATTCCGTTACTCTCCAAATTTCCACCCAGTTCTGACCAAGCTCCGGCTCTTTTGGCTCCCACCCCTGGAGACGGGGCGAGCCGGGGGAGGGGGTAAAGAAAGGAGCCGCCAGAGAGGGCCGCCCGGCCCCGCGCTCCCCGCCCACCGCTCGCGCGCTCCGGGCAGCGCCCGGGGAGGGGCCGCTTCTCTCTCCCCGCCAGCCTCGCGCGCTCCCCGGAGGCCGGGGGAGCTCTGGGCCCACAGAGCCCGCGGCCCGCAGCTGGGCCGAGGGGGCAGATACCGGGCGCGGAGGGCGGGTGGAGGCCGTAGAATCCTGTCCCCAATGTCCTGCAGCTGCTCCGAACGTGCGGGAAGGCTTCTAAGGGAACCCCGCGGCCCGAGCCACTGCGCGCTCGCAGACTTTGGGGAAACTGGAGCCTGTTCAGACTGTGCACGGCTGGAAGTGGCTAATTGCGCCTTTGGGGACCACATTAGATCAGAGCCTTGGAACTCATTTCCATGAGTCACTTTTAAGCGTACTCGGTCCCATACTCCTCCATTCTTCTCCACAGCCCCTCCCGCCTCCTCCAAAAAAAAAAAAAACCCTCTCACATTCCAACAAACCACGGAATGCACAGGGCGAAATAAGCAAGGCTTTCCGAGGCCTCCCAGACAGCTAATTTTTTGCTGATGGCTCCTAAAGCCGAGGGGGGCCAGAGAAGGGCGCTCGGGCAGGTGGTTGGAGGCTAGGGAACAACAGGAAAGGCAGACTGACGGTGTCCACCGCGAGCACTTCCTTGCCACTGTGCCCGCAAACTGGTGGCTCCCCAGCGAGGCCAATAATATGCTATCCCTGCCCTCCGTCCCACACCACGGCCGCTCTCACTGCCTGCACTGTCATCCGCTGCCCAGAGGGTATGCCAGCTCCTCGCCCTGGCAGCAGAAGAGACAGACAGGGCACGCCGCGATCCCCGTCGAATGTTGGGCAGCGGGCCAGCCCGGAGCCCGCGCCCTCTCCACATTTTCTGGTGCCATCGACGGAAGATGCCCACGCTTCTCCTCCAATGCCTCCACTCCCGCTAGCAAAACACTTACAGCCCAAAGGAACAGCCGTCCCCGATCCGCCGAGTGGCTCAGACACAAACTTGGGTGCGCTCGCTCGCGACTGCGGTCCCCAAAAACAGCTGCGCTGAGGGCTGCGCGCGCGCGAAGCGAGGGGCGAGGGGGAGGCTCCCGGCGTTCCCCTTTAACGGGAACAACGCCCTGTTTGCGTCGCTGCAGTAGGGTGTGTCCCTGGGTCGGCGTGTGCCGGAGGGCGGGACTCTGGGAGGAGGGAAGGAAGGAGGGAGAAGGGCTGGAGACAGTTACTCGGTCTGAACTGCGCCCCAGGAAAAAGTGGATCACAGCAAAACCGCGGCCACTCTTACTGGAAACCGAGGCAGCTGGGCTGTCTCCTCTCCCACCTCTTCAAGCTCCGCCAAGGGCACCGACACCAAATGCTGACCCGTACACCGATCCTCCGCCCCCCCCCCCCCCCCCCCCCCCCCCCCCCCCCCCCACCCCTCAGCCCACGTCGGAAAAGTCCTCCCGCTGTCGCCCCCGCGGGCGCCGGGCGCTGCGTTTCAGGGCACCAGGACTCGCTTGGCGCCCTCGCAGGGAGCTGAGGCTGGACATCTCTCCTCTGGGTGAAGGGGAACCGACACTTAGGGGCTGGAAGTCCTGTCCCCTTTTCCCTGAGCCACCTGGCCTCTGGGTTCTCTGCTCCCTCTCTCCTGGGTCCTGGCCCCCAAGACTTTGTTCCTTATGGGGTCTACCTGCACTTTTCCTGCCTTCGCTCTCGATGGGCACAGATGGACTTTGGGCGATGGGCTGGGAATGGGGGTGGGATGGGGGGGAAGAGAGGCTGCGCAACTCTGAGCCGGCCGCATAACCTGGAATCTGGCTCCTAGCAGCTTGGTGAAACCACAGCACCACCATGTCGGCCGGGCAGGCAGAGTTTGCCGGCACAGCCTGGCCTAACTCTCAGGCGGGGCTCTCCTCTCTGGCCACCCGGTGGGGGTTGGCCATGTGAAGGGGCGGGAGAGCAGCCAGAAAAATCAGCTGATGCAGCCGGCGGGAGAGACAGAGGCTCGCCCTTTCAGTTGGAAGGCTTGGTGCTCAACAGTGGGTATTAATCGCCTCTGCCTATAAAGGAGATTTCTCTTTTCTCCCTCTCAACTATTTTCATGAATTTCATATCTTACTCTATCAAATTTAGGTTATCTATGACTCTTCACACTCAATTCATCTTCTGAGAGCTCCCATGATCAGCTTCACAAGAAACGTCACATGTGGAGGTTTGGTCAGCTGGACCTTTCACTTAGTAGAAGCCCTGGCGGCGGTGTGGCTGGGCCTTGGGCTGCTGACTGCAACGTCCCCTGTGGGAGCCTCAAGGCCCTCTGTCCAGTCCAGTCAAGACTCACCTCCCCAGAAGGTTTTCTGTTTCTGCAAAGATCGACCATCTTGGAAACACACAGGCGCAAACTGACCCTGTCCTATGAGTCAGGGAGCTCGATGGCAGTGAGTTTTTTGAGTTTGGGATTTTAACATGGTACCTCCCCCACGGTGGTTTTTGACAGGCAGTGTGGTACAGTGGCTATACCCTGTGTTTGTACTCAGACAAGTCCGATGGTGCAATTTAGGAACTTTGTGACTGCAGGGCGCACGCACTCACACACACACATTCCCACTCATAACAGCCTGCTAGGATAGGGTAGACTTACCCCTATCAGTTCCCAGAGCTCTAACTTTTTACCGGAGTAGAAAGCCTCTTCATTCTCCCTGGGAGGGGCTGGTGGTTTCAAACTACTGACCTTGCAGTCAGCAGCCCAACCCATAACCACCCCGTCAAATTCATCCAGCCTCTGCTTTCTCATATGTCAAGAGGACTAATGACGCCCGATCTAAAGGGTCTGGTGACCACCGAAAGGCAACGTCAGCAGTCAGCAAGGTGTCTGGGATACAGGGAGACATGGTGTCAGGCAGTTGTGCCTCTTTTTATTACCATCATCTCATGTAACCTTCACAAGAGCCCTTCAAGGCAAGCTCTGTCGGCCACTCCTGCACTCAACTACACGATCATCCCCAGAGGTTCACAGCATGGGCACAAGGCGGATGGCTAGCTGAAGGAATTAAGAACGTGTTTGCTCTCCCCTGGTCACTGCATAGGGCAGATCTGACCTAGGGATCGCTGCCTTGCGGATGACATCCTGCCTCCCTGACATTGTCAGCCCACGTTTATGTGAGCACTACAAATATTAGCATATTTGACCCAGGCTCCTCTCTTCCTTCTTCCTCTTTCTTTTTGTCAAGTAAACTATTTAAAAATAAAATAGCTATGTAAACAGAACAGTAAGGCACAGTTTGTTTTTTTTCTTTTCTTTTTTCTAAGCCCAAATCATCCAGGTCACAGCTACACAGTAAAGTGCTGACCAAGCTGCTGGATGTGTGAACCATCCATCACCCTTATGATCGCCTACCGGCCTTCTCCCACCCCAGGGGCAGAAGACAGGCTGCACTGGGAGCAGGGTTGCCACACCCAGGACTCTGCTGCAGGTGGCACTTCCTTCACTGTGTCCTAAAGAGGGAGCACCTGTGTGCAGAAATCTGCTCCCTTCCAACTGGAGATGTCGACTTTTCTCGAAACTCAGAAAAGAGTGAACTCCTCTCTTGCCTCCTCAGCCCAGAGTATCTCTATACCACCGCTCTTAGCAAAGGGCTTTTTTTAGACAGATCTGGAGCCACCAGCTTCTTCAACTAATTACAGCACAAACGTACCACCTCGACTGCAGGCCATCTATTTGCACTTTGCCAGGGTGGGGAATCAAGTAACTCTGTAAATCATAAGCACACAGGACGAAGAAGCCCTGATTGCCAATAAAACTCACCAGACAAAGCAGCAAGTGTAACCCCTTCCTCTCTGGTGATTTCTTTGCAGTCAAGTGCAGGGGATGCAAAAGCAACCCCTCCCCACAGGACCTGCGTTAGGCCGGAGACCTCTCTGAGTCCAGCTGCTTCCAACAGGGCTCCCCAGATGTTCCCCTGGTGCGGCTCCCTGGTACTGAGTTCCAGTTGGGCGACTTTCCAGTTTATTCAGGGGCTGGTCCAATGCTAGGATATGTCATGGTGGCCTGAGGGCTCTCAACCTCTACTATTTAAAGAGACAGTGCCCATTTATGTGCATCAAAAGATATCACCGAAAGAGTAAAAGGAGACCCCGCAGACTGGGGAAGATGGCAATGACAGGGGACTGATCTATAAAATCTCTTGAAACCTTCAGCCACTCAACGAGAAAATGACAAATAATCTCATTTTAAAAACAAGCAAACGGGCAGAGGATGTGAACAGAACTTCTGCCAAAAATGACGTTCAGATGGTCAATAAACATGAAGAACTGCTGATGATCGTTAACCACCTGAGAGATGCAAATCAAAAGAGCATTGAGATACCACTTATCCCGTTTACATGGTATTTAAAAGCAAAGAGAAAACAACAAATTCTGGGGCGGGCGCAGGGCGGTGGGACCCCTGACCCACAGGTGGTAGGACTGTCAACCTAAACAGTCAGTCCCACGGTGAGCGGTGTCATGCTCCCTCAAACAAACTTGGCATGCCCCAGCAGTGTCTCTACTTGGTATATATCCTAAAGAAATAAGAACTAGACAAGAATAAATGTATGCATCCCCATGTTCATCGCAGCACTCTTTATAATAGCAAAGAGATGCAAGCCACCTAAATGCCCCTCAGTGGAAGAAAAATCAACATTGTTACATCCCACGGTGCACTCCGCCTCGATGTTGCAGACTAGTGATGAATCTGTGAAACGTCTCGGACCAGGCTCAACCTGGAGAGTGGTGTCTGGGTGAGATCAGCCAGTCACCAAGAGACAGAGAGCAGCGTCTGAGGCCGTTGTTATTTTTACAAATCAATTAAAGGTTTTTTAAAGATACAGATGGCGGTGGTTTCTGAGGTGAGGAGGGAAGGGAAAGAAGATAAAGTCACAAGAATGGAGGAAAGACAGGTGTGGCCTTGCGTGAGGGGAAGCCAGTCTGCAGCAAGAGAAAGATGAGCCAAGCAAGTCAGGGATAAGGGCACTGCAATGGGAAGGCTGACGGTTGTTGAATATAAAGCTGATGATTTGCTCTGTAAACCTTCACCCAGTTCACACAAAGAAGCTTTTAGAAATTCAAAGTTAAAATAAAGAGGTAGTAGTGTCTTGCCATAACAGAGGGATGCCAAGGAACTTTGAGTAAGTCTCAAACCCTGACGCCATGGCTGTTCTCTTGGAAGCACCAGCCTGTGAATGCCAGCAAGGGCCCTCTCCTCCCAGTCAAGTCCACAAAGAGGACATATTGCATGCCTGACTGTTACAGAGATATTTATGCTGTTTTCATCAATGACACTATTTTAAGGAGCTTGAACGCTACTTGGAAAATCTCTCACCATCTAGGAACCAAATCTCTCAGAGTCATGAACCAGTAGGAGCTCACTGACATGGTTTCAAAGGGTCTCTTCTACCTACTCAGTCCATTGATTTTTCACCCCAATTGATCACACTGGTAAGATATTAAGATGGAAGGTGAGGAAACAGATTCTTACTATTTCATCTTTAATCATTAAATTTTGACCTTCATGAGACAATTAAATTCAGGTAAACTAGCCTCCGTTGACAGCTTGCTAAACTGCCAGGCAGAGCAGGCTGGAAGGGTAATTGGAAGATTCTAGAGAGGGAGATAAATGAACTCATTGCCGTCTAGTTATTCCTATGCAGAGTAACTTACAGAACAGAGTAGAATTACCCCAAAGTAGGAACATCGGGCTGCTGACCGCAAGGTCACTGTTTCAAACCTATCAGCAGCCAAAAAGAGAAAATTAAGGCTATCTGCTTCTTTCATGATTTATAGCCTTGAAACCCCTGTATTGATTCAATAGATAAACCTGATGAAAGCAGATTAACATATCTTTCTCTCACAAAGCCGTTAGTGGACTTGAATCACCACCTTTTCTGTGAGCAGCCAATCACGCCGTCATTTTTCTTTTCCTATCTTTTCTTTTCCTCCACAAATGAAGGACATGGGATTCTTCAGACTCCTGACAGCCGATGCCCTTTTGTTCTTCAGGAAGTGAGCCCATCTTTAGCAAGTTTTTCTAGGTATAAAGTACAAGGCAAGGGGATTTGATTTCATTGGGAAAATTTTCTGGACTTTTGACAATTTCCTCATCTCCTATGCTAGAATATCCCAGCCTGGAGTGATTAACAGTGTTTGGGAAAGTTCCTTTCTGCCTTGGAGACTTTCTGTTTTGGGGTCTTGTCATAGGCTTTGTGTCAGCTTAACTGGGTCAGGAATCCTAGTGGTTTGACAGCTGAGGTCTAACAATCCCCTCTGATATGACCTAAACCCAAACTCACTGCCATCCAGTCATTTCAGGGTCATAGTGACCCTGTAGGACCGGACAGAGCTGTCTTGGCAGCTTTACAAGAGTGCAGTTCTTTACAGAGCTAGAAAGCTTCTTTCTCTGGGGAGTTTTGAACTGCTGACCTTCAGATTAGCAGCCCAACACTTAACTACTATGCCACTAGGACTCCATATGATGTCACCCAGCATAATTTAATCCACTCCATAATGGGATCTGCTGAGCAGTCAAACAGTCCTTGGGAAGATTAAGGCATAGTGCAACTCCCTTAGCTCACAGCCCTGATATAATTGAAAGGAAGCTTCCTTGGGGATGTTACTCACCTCTATAAGCAGATGCTGTGAGAATCTTACTTACTTTTGCTGGGCCTGCATCCTACAACTGGTACATCAGCCTCCATTCTTTGTGCTGGAGTCGATGGCTTATCATATTGCCTGATGATCCTGGGAGCCATCAGCAACTGATTCTCTGCCCTGCCATCTGCCCTGCCAATCTTGTATCCATCCACCTTTCCCTGCACATGTCTGACCTCTTGGCCTGGGATTCATCCACTTCTGCAGCCAGTGGTGCTCTGCTACTCTTGGATTTACAAGTCTCAGGGCTACTCAATTCAGGAGAAGCCTCCAGTTTATCATTTGACCCAGGGAATGCAGTGTGTGTGTGTGGGGGGGGGTTACCCCCCAGCCCCCCCAAACCTCAAAGCTATGTATTTAAATTTTTTTACAAAACAACTTTATCACCTTCAAAGCACTCTCCATTACACTTAAAACATTGGTCAAATCTGCAATTCCATTCTTGGAAACATTTTTCAAACTCATCTATTTGAATAGCTGACAGTACCTCCCTCATTCTTTTCCTTCATCTCTTCTATGCCATCAAATCACTGTCCTTTTGTGCCCTCTTCATTCATAGAAACAAAAAGAAGTCACCTGGAGGGACAAGAAAGGCATGTTGTTTCTTGCCAAAAACTGGTGCACTGAGAAGGCTGTGTGAGCTGATGCACTGCCATGGTGGCAAAACCAGTCAATCCCCTGCCTGCCACAAATCAGGCCATTTTTGTCACACACTGCTGTGCAATATTTTCAGAACTTCTAAATAGAAAGCTTGATTAACAGTTTAGCCTGGTGAAACAAACTCTAAATGCACCATGCATCAACACTTTTGTCTTTTCAGGAAGATGATGATGTCCAGAACAAAGCTTATCATCAGTCAACATCATTTCACCCTTTTTGAAATGAGAAACCACCTCATACACTTGAACTTTTCCCACAGAGCTATCCTTACAAGCTGTGTTCAACATCACAACAGCTTCTGCTGCATTTTTCCCAAGCAGGAAACAAAATTTCACAACTGCATTCTGTCCTATTAATGACCATCACAAAAAAAGTTAGAGTGAAACTGCTTTCATGAAAAGCAATTCACTGTGATGACAGAGAACTTTCCCAAGTGATGCCAATGCATACACTAATTCAGTGTGTTGCTGCATGCTCTCATCTAGTGGGAAACATGTGTACTATGAAAGCTGCGCCCAGTAAGGCTTTTTTTCCCCATTTCTTCCATATATATTCCATGTATACATTGGTTTTGCTTTACTAGAGAACACAGCCTAACACAGGCCTCCCTAGTAAAGTAGGTAAAGAGGGGTTCCTGCTGGTCCTCTCCCCTGTTCTTACAGCTGCCATATTTCCCGTCTAAAAGAAATTATTTAGCCTTTTCCCATTTGTTTAAGCCATTATCATTTTTCTCATTGGGCTGCTAACTGCAAGATGAGCATTTCAAGACAGCTAGCTGCTCTGTGGGAGAAAGAGAAGATTTTCTTATTTAAAAAGATTTCTATAAAGATTTCCTGTCTTGGAAGCCCATATTTCCAAGTTCTAGTCTGCCCAATAAGATCAAGTCATTAGAAATCAGAATTGATTAGATGGTAATGAATAGAATCACATTATAGCTTTTCTGGTGACCTAGCCCAAAGCTGGGATGAGACCCGAGAGAGGGCAAATTTTAAAGTTCCTCTCATGTTCCACATAGAGCCAAAATTTGAAATCATCTCTCATATCCTTCAGCTCCTTCTTTCTTAGAGCACAGTGGAGGGAAAGACCTGTGTGCTGTAGTGCTAAATTGTACATAGTTCTTAGTCTTGGCAGGCAGAACAAGTGTGTGTGGGGGGGGAGGGGGGTGGCGCGCGCGCATGCGTGCGCAGCCATATGCATAAAGCAAATCCATGTACAATGAAGATTATCTTTTTTTGGGGGGGGGGGGTATCACTGTCCTCTGGTGGTCATGGGCACTACCCAGTGCTGCTCCTGAAAGCCGCCGCTGGATTTGAACTGCCAAGCCCACGGGCCACAGTCCTGCACTCAACCACTTACGCCACCGGGGCTCAGCCCCATGAAGACTATCTTGCACAGAGTAAGCCCCAAACAAATGTGAGCTTCTGTGGCCATTATTCTTATTTCTGTGGCCATTATCCTTATTTCTGTGGCCATTATTCCTATTTCTTATATCAAACAATACCTGTTATGACTTCTAAACTCTATAAGCCTGAAGTTATAATCCTAACTGAGAATGTTACAGCAATGATACGGAATTAGCTTAGGGTGTATTTTTGAGATATAAGAGATTAAACCAGCAAACAGAGGTGGGGAAGACACATGTCACACCCCTTGGAAATTTCCAGGGAATTGGAAACTCAAAAGACAAGGCCCTGCCTCTGGAACTGGCAGAGAAACCCTTTTCCAAGACCCGATGTTCTTGCTTTGGACTGCTCTCCTTCTGTGTGTTGAAACCAGCCACTTGTAGCTCTGGACCACTCAGGCAGAATTTGGTACTGAAAGGTGAAGGTCTTGCTTGAACAAATGGAAAAGTGGTGCTGCAATTGGGAAATGAGTAGTGCATGGAGGTGCCTAGTAATAAAATCTAAGACTGCTTGAAAAACCCTTTGGTAGAATGACACATGTTCAAGGCAATTTTGGTGAAAAGAGTTATGGAGAAATTTTCTGTGACCTTGGAGAATATACATGACCCCCATCAACAGAATATTACTAGAAAGATGAATAATAAATGGGCTTCTGATGAGACATTTAAAGAACATGATGAACATGTGATTGAACTAAGGAAGAATGATGTTTTATTATGCAATGGCAAAGAATTTGTCTAAATTAGGCTCACGTGTTTGTTGGAAGGCAGAACTTATCTGTGTGAACTTGAGTATATGGCTGAGGAGATTTTAAAGCAAGATCTTAAAGGAGTCACTCTTATAGCAAAATGGGAAAAGAAAGAGATGGGCTTAAAAATGAATTGTGCAAGTGACTGCAGTCTTGAATGTTAGCGAGCAGTCATGTGGGATGTAATTGTTGGTCTCTCCCTCTCCAGAGCAGGGGAGAGTAAGAAAGTCCAAGATCCAAGGAAGCAATGAGTGCAAAGGCCTGATGGGCAATGTGAACTACAGACACCACTAGCCTGAGTCCAGAGGAACCCGGGGGTGCTCAGCCATGTCACCTCACTGCTCTGACTGGGAAAACCATGCAAGCTCATGGACAGAGAGGGAGACAAATGTAGAACAAGGGTCAAAGTAATAAAACAAGCTAGATTTACTGGTCTGATAGAGGCTGAGAGGACCCCAGAGACCATGGCCCTTAAACACCCTTCAAGCACAGCGCTGAGCCTGTCCCAGGATCACTTTTCAGCTAAGACACAGAGTGATCCCCAGGGAAGTCAAGAATGGGAGTGGAAGAGACAAGGACCATCCCCTGGAGCTGACAGAGACATCAAGCCATGCGGACTCTGAATTTGCACATCTGGTCTTATAAACTGTGAGAAAATATGTGTTCCTATGTTAAAGCCATTTTTTGCTCTAGTAGCTCTAGATAACTAAGACAATGCTTGCCGGTGACTTGTGGATGAGGTTGTTACTGATTGAGGCACCATCTTGCACAGCTCCTGAGACAGTATCTTCACCAATTCGCTTTCACGCGAATTTGTGAAGTGAGAGAGAAAGACCTAGGGGAACTCCTCTCGGTCCTCCCTTACACAGGGAGACTGGAAGCTAGTGAGCATGGTTTTCCACAGATCCTCGCCTCCCTTTTCCTGGATGCCCTTTTCACTGGACTCCAGAAGCCTCTGTTTCACAGGACACAGGTAAGCCTGGAGGACTTAACAAGTCAAAGAATGGTGGGGGCCAGAAGCACAGAGAAAGAGAGTCCATTTTAGCATCTCCCACCCCACCCCACCCCCCTCAATAAGCTCCACCTTCAGGTCTGCTATCCTGACTGTTTGCCTAGATTCCCTATCTTCAACTGGCTAGTCTCTGTGGCCTCTGTGGCATGTTCTTAGATGCATCAAGACACCTGAGCTGGTCACTGCCCTCACTCCTCACCAAGTTCAAGCATATTTATCTCAATCCATCTGGACCAACCCTCTATGTCTCTACAGACCGCACTGAGGATCATATCTTCCCGGTCCTCTCACTCCTCCTTCTCATGCTCCTTTCCCTAGTGTCAATCCAATTAAGACATCATGCTCTATACATCCATGTGGAAGAACGTTCCAAGAGGGTCCTGAGAAACATCCCACCAGATCACTTGCCACCACAACCACATAGAATCATCACTAAATCACATGTATTACTATTAATATAAAGAACCCTGTGGATGCAATGGCTAAGCGCCCAGCTTCTGGCTGAAAGATCTGTTAGAGAAAAGGCTTGCTGATCTTTCCCCCTGGAGATTATCAACTAGGATATCCCACAGGCCCATGCTGCTATAGGGTCCTAGAAAGTCACTGTGAGTCAGAATCAACTCAATGTACATGACAACATGATTCATATGATTACTAATTATTTCCCCCAGGTTTCCTTAGGAAACAGTTAAAATTACACAGGACTGCCTGACTCAAATGCCTGGACTTTTATGCTACTATACCATACTTATTGTCCAGAAGCGATAATGCATCTGCCCATATTGACTGTGACGACTAGGAGTTCATGCTTGCCTGGTGCTTACTATGCGCCCAGCACCATCCTAAATATTAACTATGGATCAAATAAATCGCATCCTTACAACAACCTGAAGCAATAGGCACTACTATCTTCCTCATTTTTTAAGATGGGGAAATGGACACCCAGCAAGACACTACGTGACTTTACCAAACAAACAAGAACATTGTTAAGAATAAGCAGAGGCAGGACTCAAATCCAGCGCTCTGGCTACCAAGCCCACACTCCAGGCCCTGTGTGGTATTATATCCTGTGGTGTCCAGCATATTTCCTCACTAGGCTCTCTCGGACACTATGTGATCTTCCTTTCCACCAGAGATGTTTTTGGTAATTGCTGCTGAGGAGGCTCCAACTCGAGGCGACCTGCTGCGCCATCTTCGAGACTGTTGGTGAGTTTGGTCTGTGGCTAAGGATGCTGTGACAGGCCATCTCCTTGAGGGGTGCCTCATCTTGATGAGCCTCTCCTTCACCAAACACAATGTCCGTTTCTAACGGTCTTTCTGGACAGTCTGTCCAAAGAAGTGAGCTGAAGTCTCGCCAGTTCTGCCTGTAAAGGATATTTTGATTGTATTCCATCGAATTGAACTCCAATCCAGTTCTTCTGGTTCACAAATCTTTGGGTTTTCCAGTTTAGAGGTTCCCCAAAGAGAAAACAGAGGAAGTTTCAATGTCCTATTTGTCAGATTGACTAAGTTCCCATTTGAACACCTATTATAGCAGGTAATCATTAAATATTTGGTGAATATCTAAGCACCAAATGAATTCTTTTCTCATTATTTCATAGCTAGCAGTCTGTTCAGGAGCTCATGATGTGCCCAGAAAACAGTTAGTGTGAAAGGGTTTTCAAAACTTGAATTACTACCTCATCTAGAGACTGTCATAACCTTGGGCAAGAATTGCTTATTTAAAAAGAAAGCAAATGGAGTAGAGAAGGGAAAGGGATGGGAGAGGGGGGAGATAGAAAAAAAATGGATCAAGGGAGAGAAAGGAAGAAGAAAATGCAGTGAAAGAATAAAAGGAGTCAATTTGACTTCTGCCTTAAAAACAAAAGGCCATAGAGTCCATTCTGATTCCTGATGACCCCTGACCACATGTGCGTCTCACAGAGATCTGTGCTGAATAGCGTGTTCAATGGCTAGATTTTGGAGAAGGGGAGCACCAGGTCTTTCTTCCAAGGTGACTCTTGATGGAGTCAGCTCTCCAACAACCTTTCAGTTAGCAGCCTCCAGGGACTGGATCCATCTGTAAAAGGACATGGCCACAGGAGATGATCTCGGTGACCACCATAGAAGCAGGCTAAGAGAGTGGAGGCTGTGGACGCATAGTAAATTCAACTTGGCACAGATCCATTTTCTAAATTACATCTTCACTAATTTATCCCAAGATGCTGTACATCTTTTAGCTCCTTCACCTGTGGGAGAGAAATAGAACAGAATGATTATGTTGTGATGTTGGAAAAATTCACAGCATAAAGAAGTCTTTGTTCCTAATTCATTGCTGCTTAGCAAAGCCAGATTCCATAAATGCAAGTGGAAGGAGAGAAGGCAGTCTTTTATCTGACATTCATGAGCCAGCAGAAACACGATTCTGGAACAATTTAAGAAAAGGAGTGTAAAAAACTGATTTGTACTTGTCTTTAGGGACACTGAAACTTCCCTAAACCTCTCAATCTCAACATTTTCTGTTCCAGCCGATAACAGGCTCACTAAGGAAAGTGACCGCCAATGGAGTGAGAGGGGAATGAGTGGGCTGAGGCAAAGATGGGAAGATGAGATGGAGGATGGGGTAGAAGATAAATGAATGGAATAGGAGAGAGTTGGTAGATTGAGAGAGGGATGGAAGAGGGGCAGATGGGTGGGATGGAAGGGGGATGGATGTATTTTCTATGCTCCCAAAATCAGGCGCCAAAAAAAAAAAAAAAGCCAAGAAAGGCAGCTGGGAACTTGATATCAGGGGCTCTCCTTTGTGTTGGTCATTGCAAGTGTGATGTTCAGTCTTCTCACTGATGGTCTCCACTTCCCCAAATAGGATGCTTTCCTCTAGCCATTGATCTCTCTGATGAGGGAGCAAAGCAAGTGAGGTAAACAATGTTTGTTTGTGAGCTATAAAGCTTTCATAGGCCAATTCCAATAAATAAATCACCAGGTCTTTCTTTCTAGTCTACCTGAATATACAAGCATTGCTGAAATCTGTCCACCATTAGGAGGGCCAGCTGGTAGCATCAGAGTAACACATAAGCCACCATGATATGACAAACTAACAGATGTATGACGGGACCCTTATTGAAGGAGACGGAAAAGAATAACCACTTTAAACCCAAGGCATTCTTGATTGAGGCAGATAAGGCCATGCCAAGGAATTGAACATTAATCTCCAGCCAGAGGAATAGGAGGACCGCAGATGACATGGATTGGGAGCTGGCCTGGGAGAGAGCCTCCATGAAGCCCTGTTCTGTGTGTACTGTTGAACTTAGGAACAGGCATGGCACCGAATGTAAACTCTGAAGAATATGTGTTTCCTTCACATATTCCCCTGAGCTACTTGTCAAGTGTGAAATCTCAACTAGAACCGAGGAAGGTCACAGAGGTCAGATCCTTTGGAGAAGTTCAACAGAAAACTGTGAAAAGCTTCACAAACTTTACTCTTCACTGTTAAATACCAGGAAATATTTAATCAAAAGGAATCCAGCAATAAGCCCGTGCCTCATGTCACAGTCATAAAATACAATGTTTACCTTAAAATTTACACAGATTCAAAAAATAAATAAGTAAATAATTTACACAGATTCATATTCCAGAAAGTTATCTTAAAATTGTCCTGGGTTAGCAAAAAGCAACAACAACAAAACACCTATAAAATCTTTATAGCATCATTTCTCCAAATGAAATGATGAAAGAAACCTCTGAATCTCAAACAGTAGTGAATGATTGGGTAACATTTGGTAGACATATGATAAAATGTTCCATAGATATAAAAACAACCCAGCACACCTCTATGCGTTTGTTGTGTCATAGGGGCTTGCATGTCGCTGTGATGCTGAAAGCGATGCCAGTGGTTTTTCAAATGCCAGGAGAGTCACTCATAGCGGACTGGTTTTGGTGGGGCTTTCCGACTAAAAGGGACTATAAAAAAGCCTGGGTAACCTACTTCTGAAAATTAATCTATGAAAAACCAAGGATCACATCAAATACTGTCTAACGTAAGTGCTCAAAGAAAAGCCTAGCAAGTCAGAAGACAAAGAAACGTAGTGACTGAGACCATGCATTTGAGCATGCCAACCAATAGGAAGGTGGTGCAGGGCTGAATGTCTTGTTCTGCTGTCAACAGAAATTAGAACTGGCCCAAAGGTAACTAACCACAAATAGCAATGTTAAAAGTAATATTTAGGAAGAATGTTTAATGAAATAAGGGTCAGTCCATGATGTATAGTTAGTGGGGACAGGGGAAGGATACAAAATATTGTCACTGTCATTTATTGGGTATTTACTATGTGCCAGAAACTTTGGATTTAATACATTTGATGTCCACAACAATCCCATGTGTGCAGTGCCAACCCTACGTCCCTGGCCTCAGGAAGCTAATGAGGCGAGTGTGTGTACTCACCAACAGCAGTCTGCTAGAAAACCGGAGGATGACATGTAAATCGTGACATTCTGAAGCACTTAATGAACGCTATTAAATACAAGTCCTAGAGCAGTCCCACCACCCATTACGGAAGGTCTTTCATAGTGTTTCCAATGTTGCCTTCCTACTGCTATGCTGCTGAAAGCTAAGCCCCTCATATTTCAAATACCAGCCAGTTCACCCATCCTGGGCCGACTTTGGCAGAGCTTCTAGACTATGATACATGAGGAAGAAAGACCTGGGAATCCACTTCTGAAAATCAGCCCATGAAATCCCTGCAGATCACAACAGAAGGGTGCCCAATATCTGGCAGGAAGGTGAACCTCTCAGTGTCAATGGAGTCAAACCAACCAGCGGTGATGAGGGGGTGGCACTAAGGACAGCATGGTTGCTCATTCTGTCCTAGGGAAGGTCTCCGCGCACCGGTGCTGACTCCAGTTCACAGCGACAAAAATGAAAGCAAAACCTGCAGGGTGGTAAAGCTTCCTGAACACAATACAGGAGATTCCTTTCAACATTTACTTCCAAGTTCTAAAATCACTTGGGGAAAATGACCTGGCTTAGAACAGAAAGCATAACCAGGCTAATTGTGATTAATAATCACACATCTAAGACTTCAAGCCTCGGCTGTGAGAAAACTGTGATTTTTATGGCTTAAGAAGAGGAAATAGACACCGGATCTAACCAGGGAGTGGCCAGGAGGGCCACCCGCCAGGCCTTGCTTCATTGTTTGCGCTTTCTCAGTGAAATTGCAAGTCCAGGCCAGAGATAGCATGGCAGTATTGAAATAAGGTACCCAACGTTCCAAGTTGACAAAAAATGTAAGCATTTAGAAGGACCGTGAGTTTCATAATCTAATTTTGTAAAGGTAAAAAATAGTTTTGCTTATGATTTGCTAGAGTAAAAATTGCACATTGAATCAACAAAGGGAAAGGGGCTCCTAAGATGAAGCGCCCAGGAGAACCAGAATGTGAGCTTTCAGTTGCCCGCTCTCCGGACATTGCATATTGTTGTCATCTGGCCCATTCTGACTCAGAGTTTCTGATCTTATCCATTGTTATGGTAGCAGACAACCTCATCTTTATCCCTCAGAATAAATGGTGGGTTTGAACTGCCAACCTGGTGGTTAGCAGCGTAGTGCCTTCCCACAGCACTGCCAGGAGCTGCATATAAAGTATTTAACTATCTCAGTACTAATGCACGTCCAAACACTCAAAAATGTTGTCAAGCAGATAAATTCACCCAAGTTACATGTCACAAAGGCATGGATCCTCCATGACTGATGCCAGTTACATAGGTTCCAGCTATCCCTGCAGATAGCAAACAGATACAAAATCCTATAGACACAAAAATGAGTACTCCCCCTAAATCATATAACATATGTGGTCCAAGATTTCAGGTATACAGAGATATCCTTACAGTCATGAGTCCAAGGACCCAAAGTTTTTCTCCAGGGGACAAGCAAGCAAGAGCATTCTATGGAAGACATGGATCTGGCGCACTACAAACATTCTTCATGAACTCCCTTTGGCTCCTGTGGTTCAAGCTGACAACAGTTAAATATAATTCTATGTGGTATGTTTCTTTTTACTCTACTGAAATCTTATATATTTGCTATTTTTGTCATTGAGAATACTCAGCAAAAATACACACCAATTCATTCAACCACTAGTGAAACATGAGAGGTTCAACCCCTCCAGTCTTTCTGGGTGTGTGTGTGTGTGTGTGTGTGTGTGTGTGTGTGTGTGTGTGAGAGAGAGAGAGAGAGAGAGAGAGAGAGAGAGAGAGAGAGAGAGAGAGAGAGAGAGAGAGAGAGAGAGAGAGAGATGTGGCTGTCGCTTCTGGAAGCAGATGTTTCTGAGATTCCTTGGGGCGGTTATATTCTGCCCTGTAGGTTGACCTGAGTTGATATTGACTCAGTGGCAAAGTGGGGGGTGGGGAGGGGCAAAGTGGGCTTCACTTGTCTAAAGCAAGCAGGTCAGATGGTTTTCAATTGTGATTCATAAAGCTTCCATTGACTCATTTTTAACACAATGCAGATGGATCCCAAGTTTACTTGTGTTTATGGTTTAATGCAAAAAGCCACTCATTTATGGTTTAATGCAAAAAATAGCAGACGAAACACTTGGGGAAATTGGTAAAAAAAAAATCTGGTCTTTAATGTGTAAGAGTGAATTACAGGTTTTTCTTCCTGGTCTGTCTTGGTCTGGAAACTCCACTGCAACCTGTCCACCATGGGCTACCCTGCTAGAATTTCAAATATAAGTAGGTTTGACTCTCATAGTCACAGACAATCTATTTGCATAAGGTTACTCTGAGTGGCAATTGAGTCAATGGCTTTTGATTCTTTTGATATGCTTGCACCTACCATCCATCTGTCAGTCTGTCTTCCTGCGATAGCTTATATGTTGTGGCGACACTATGAAACTTTGGGGGACAGACAGCCTCCTCGTCTCTCTCCCACAGAGTAACTGATGGATCTGAGCCGCCGGCATGGTTAACAGACCAGAAACTAACTCACAGTGCCACTAGTGCTCAAGGTAAAAATAGTTCTCTTGTCTGAATTTCGCTACCTCGTGAGCTCATGAATTTCTGGGAAACTTCAGACCTTTTTGAATTTTCTTTCCCAGGAAAGTATTTTCAAGAGTATTCCTCATGCTCTTATGACTCATTTCTATATCATCTTACATCGCTTAATATACAACTCAGTGGGTTTTGTTTCATTTTCAATTTCAGGAGCTGATTACAAAGCAATTGTCAAATTTGTGCACCACGAAACATTGACTCCAGATTATTCCCAAGACTCCAGTTCCAGGAAACACATTTTTGGAAGCACAGGGCTGCTTGGCCATCTCCAACTCGATCCTTTGAGTCTCTATTGTAGACACTTCAGAAAATGAAAAGGCAGTTTCGAAGGTAGGAGACATAGACAAAGAATCCCAGGCCTAAAAACTTGCCCCAGAAAGGAAGCAAAGTGTGTTCCTATGATTTCCAATAATTAGGTGGGTGTGGCCAGAGGAGAGAGTTGAGGGCTGGAGAATCCTTTGATGACACAAGCTGTTAATGCCCTTGACTGCTAACTAAAAGGTTGGAGGTTCAAGTCATCTTAGAGACACGTTGGGGAAAAGACCTGGAGAACTACTTCTGTAAAATCAGCCATCGAAAACACTGTGGGCACAGTTCTACTGTGACACACATACACCCTCAGTCTGAGCCCACTCAACTCCATGACAACTGCTCTGTGTCCATACCTGTGTGCATACTTTGTTTTGTTTGTCTTTCTGTAAGGGTGGGGTTGAGGTCATGCAGACCTCAGAGATAGAGCCATGTGGTTCCCAAAAAGCTACTTTGACTACCCCTGGTCCTATGTTCCTTCTCCTTTTTAGAGGAATCACATTTAGAGGAATCAACTGAAGGCATTGCTTGATCATTATGTTCTGGAATGATTCCCCAGACCCTAGTCTGGACAGAGAGAGAAGGGATACAGAGAAATGTCAGGGTTGGGGCATGGAAACCTAGGGATGAAGCTAAATCTGTACCTGAAGAGAAGGCAGGGGGTGTTTCAGAAATGAAATCATTGAATGACTTCATTGAAGAGCGTTTTTGAGAGAATCCAGGGTGAATGTGATTAGCATGCACTCCCCCAGTTGGCAGTCTTCTGAAAATGAACTAGCACACCACCAAATGGAGGGAAAGAAGCTGTTGTGAGGCTGAATACATGGCTACAGCTATGGAGTTATGGAAGGAAAAGACTAACCTTGTACATCAACTCACGGATAAACCTGGGACCATTCAGCAGAGCCCACATGCACACCACACAGATGGCTGAGGGAGCCACCTTTGTCCAACCATTTGGTTGCCTTTCCTCTTTCTACACAGCTATCTGGGAATTTCTGAAACTTGCTGGTCTAGTCTTGACAACTGCCCTCTGATGTGTAAGTCTCCCATCAGCACCAGTGGCTGCTTCTAGAAAGGAGACAAGGGCTATACAGTCTCACTTAGGAAAGCCACTAGACTTTGCTGGTTTCTTCCATGATGCAAGTGTCAATAGAAGATGACTAACTATCTTTGGCATTTGAAGCTATCCAGAGTCAGAACCAGACCCTGGTATATGTGTATTTGGAACATCTTAACCTCTACTATGAGAGGAAAAGGGAAACTGGAGCCCTTTCAAACCAACACTCATTCAATAGATATTTATTGAGAGGCAATTATGGGTCTGAAACAAACATTACTTGGCTACTTTAGTCTTCATTAGCTTGCAAAAATGGACAAAAATACTTTACATGGGTGTTTGGCCACGGATCCATTGGATGGCACTGTGTTTGATCACGGGATATGGTAAAACCTGTTCTCCATCCAGAAAGCATCATTTCATTGCAGGGGAAACTATCCTGATTTACATTGACCCCATAGTAAAATGACCAGAGTCCCACTTTTTAACAATTTAACAACGTCCCTTGGTGTTTTAAAATTAAAATAGATATATTACAATACTATTTTTGCAGTCAAAAATGAAAATTTTTGTTGCTCCACATAGACCGAAATGGTGTCCACTTAAAATCTGGTCACTTTATAAAAGGAAAGATTAAAAACTGCCTTATAAGGATTCTAAGATTATAAATCTTTATGGAAGATGATGTTACATATTTCTGTACTAGAGCAGCTGATGGGTTTGGACACTGACTTTTCTCTCAGCTGTGATTGTTTCCATCACTGTGCCGCCCGGGCCCCTTTCCACCTCACTGTCATGGAAGTTTGACGTTGACCCAGAGCAACCCCTAGTACAGGATAGAACTACCACCATGACCTTTCCAAGGCTAACTCTCTACAGGACTAGAAAGCTTTGTCTTTCTCTTTCAGAGCAGGTAATGGTTTCAAAAGACCTCCCTTACACTTAGCAGCCCTACGCATAAGCACGATGCCACCAGTCACCTCTAAATGGCGCCACCATGCACGAGTTGTCCAAAACCAGAACCTTGGACATTATCTTTGGCTCTATCCTTTCTCGAAATACCCATTTCCTGTCTGCGTTAATCCGGCTAGACTAGAAAAGCAAATATATAAGCACTCATCTGTGTGTAAGAAAGAGTGTTATATACAAGAGCAACTGTACATTGAGAACACATCCCAGCCCAGTTCAGTCTAAGGTCATAACTCCGATATTAGCCCATATGTCTGATACCAATCCATAAGTCCTCTTCAGACTCATGAAGCACATGCAATGACACCAGGACAATCACAGGCCGATGGGTGCAGAGTCTTGTGTATGCAGTGGCAATAGAAACATCTCAGCCCTAGCTGGAGTCTTCCTGGGGCTCCACCAGTTTCCAGGCCTTGTGTTAGCTGCATGTATATTAGCTGCAATGTTGTTAGCTGCATGTATGTTAGCTGCAATGTCTCCCAGGGTCACTCCCTTGTCACTTGAGTGTCTCCAAGGGAGTGAACCAAGAGAGATAGTGCCTCCGCCTCCAAGAAGGAATTGCCACATTGCCCAGAATTCTCAGGGGAGAAAGCCCTGCCCACACAGAAGTCTCATTGGCTGTCTCCAGATTGACAGGCTAGACTCCACCCCTACATTCTTAATTTTCAAGCTGACACTAGGTGACTGCCACACCTTTCAGCACCAAGTGTTACAGCACTCTCTCTGAAAAGTTCTGGCATTTTCCCATTTATCTACTCTGTTCTGGGCATGATTCTTACCTTGTCTGGACTACTTTTAAAACCAAAATAATCTTTCCACCATCATTTGGTCACCACTTACTTAACATTAATAATCATTGCCATAGCCAATTTCCTATGTTCCGTGTATTGGAATGTTGACCTTGAAAATAAGTCCTATTTTTTGTTTTTTGTTTGTTTGGTTTTTTGGTTTTTTGGACATCACTACCCTCTGGTGGTGGGATTAGGAGACCCAGTCTTTGCTCCTGTGGAGCCGCTGCTGGAATTGAACCTCCATCACAGTGGACTGCAGTCCTGTGCACAACCACTATGCCACCGGGGCTCGCTCAGCAAGTCATATTTTTCATTCCAACATCTTATTATAGAAAAAAAATGTTTTTTCTCTTTTCTTTTTTTGTGGGGGCATCGCTGCCCTCTGGTGGCAGTGGGAGGCCCAGCCTTGCTCCTGGAGAGCTGCTGCTGGATTTGAACCCCCAAGCCAGTGGGCCGCAGTCCAGCACTCAACCACTACGCCCCGCCTCCCCCCCCACCCCGGGCTCAGCCCTGTTTTTTCAAACATACATAAAAGATGGAATAACTTCACGTGAACATCCACATACCTACCACCTAGAGTCTCCAATAACTGTCTCTTTGCATAACTCCTTCCTTTACCACAAATCTATCCATATCTCAACCCATTTTTTAAAAAATCCATTTAAAAGTAAGTTGAAAACCTCTGTACAGTTCACTCTGAAACATTTCAGCACACAAAACACTAATTAAAATTCAATACATTTGTCTTTTGAAGTGAAATTTACATACAGCAATATGCACATGTGTGAGATGTTCCACTGAAGTATTTTGATAGTTACATCCACTCGTGTAACTCAAACTCCCTATATGACGCAAATTATCATCACTAAAGAGACATCCTTCAGACCTACACCCCAGTTAATCTCCATGCTCAACCCTCAGGAGCAAATACTTTGGCAACTAAGAAAAACTTTGAAAAGTTGAATTTCTTGCTTACACTGTCAAAGTCCCAAATATAGCACTTCCTAATTTCAGAGTACCTGTTCTCATTCCTTGTCTTGTTCACAACACAACAATTCTAGTACTTTTTCTGAGTTAGCATTGCTCATCAAGAACTTCACTGAGCATATGAAACATATTCCTCAGGCAAAAAAAGCCCTTTTGGGTATTTTAGGAAAGCATTAGCCTATACAAGAACTGCAAAGAAACTGAGCATAAAATAATAAACTGCTTGTAGCTTGCTTTTTGTCACTTAAAATGTGGCATGATGTAGCATAAAATGTAACATGATGGTGCTTTGAAACACTATGCAGTGTATTTTCCTTTCACCACCATTCGGTCTGCCAGTTTGCTGAATGATAGCAGCAGCGTGGGGTGGACAAATCTTGGTGGTGTTTCCAGACTAAGACAGACAAGGAATAAAGGCCAGAAGCTCTGTCTCCAAAAACTAGCCAATGGATCACAACAGACTTCTTATTCGAATGTTTAGTCAGCTTCTCTTTCAATTATTATATGACTTTTCTTCTTTTATAGTTAATACGTGGGGTGAATTAGACTGGTCTTTTTTAGGTGAAGAGTTTAACACAATTTATGCATAATAATCAACTAGGTCACCAGTATGTGATTTTTCATACATATGTCATTAGTACTATGTGATGCTAATTCTATATGACTATAATCAACAAATTAAACAATTTCACTAAAACCCAAATGAAAATGCCTTTTAAAACACAGCAGCCTTATTAACCTAGTATGACCCTGCTGGAATGGTTACAAATGATTAACATACTGAAAGATGTCTACATCTTAAAGCCAGCACACGATACACTCATAACTTCACAGCAAGCTGCCATTTTACAAGTTGAGTTTCTGTTTCATCCATTTTAACACTCCCGACTGGAGCCTTTTATAAGCACTGTACACCTGGGAAGTGGCAAGCAGTACCCTCCTTAAGCACTAACCTAATAGCACTCCCAACTACTGTGTAGGATATATGTGTATGTGTGTGTGTATATATACATATATATACATATGTGTGTATATGTATATATATATAATTTTTGGTCATTTCATTAAAAAAATCAGTTTTTGAATGTCAAACCAACATTGCATTGCTGTAATGAATCTCATTATTGAATCTTTTGCCTATGAAAGTATATATGTACATTTTCTTAAATCCATGTAAAATTCCATTATCTTTCAATTCCATTTTGAATGTATGTGTATCTCTCTCTCTCTCTCTCTCTCTCTCTCTCTATCTCTCTCTCTCTGGGTTTGCTTGGGAGGAAAAATGCCCTCAAAATAGCTGTAGGAAATGCCCAAATATTCCCCAAATAAGGAGAGGTGGGGGGAGATGTATATCTCCATGTATATATATCTAGATACATGCACACATGTATTATATGTTACCA
This sequence comes from Nesogale talazaci, assembly GCA_004026705.1. Lineage (NCBI taxonomy): Eukaryota > Metazoa > Chordata > Mammalia > Afrosoricida > Tenrecidae > Nesogale > Nesogale talazaci. The sequence continues at coordinate 21,560 of PVJH01016943.1, read as the reverse complement.
TCACTTCTCTGTCAGTTCTGTTGTACTGCGGTGGCTTGCACCCTGCATGTCGCTGTGATGCTGAAAGCCATGTCATTATTATTTTAAATACCAGCGGGCACTCTTGGTGGACAAGTATAAGCCTACATGAAATAATGCATTAGTTTCATTTCTTGCTAAGACTTGGCCTGTTTTTCATATCAGAGCAATGTTGGCCACAGAGAATGAATGGGGAAATGTTCCCACTTCTACAACTGCCTGCAAAAAGTGGTATAACAGATTTTTTTTTCTTCGTGTATGTTTGGTAAATTTATAGTGAAGTTATCTGAGACTGTATTTTTCTTTGAGGAAGGTTTTTAAATCTAATTCAATATTTTAAAAATAGAACTAGGGCTAATCTGATTATCTGTCTCCTTGAGTGAACTTGACATTTTGTTCAAGCACTTAGTGTATTTCATATAAATTGTTAGATATTAGGGCATGATGTTTTTATTATTATTCATGTACAGTTGAAGAGTTCATGTTATGCATCACTTTCATTCCCGATATTCGTATTTTGTGTCTTTTATTTTTCTGATCAACTTGACTGACTGGAGGTAAATCAATTTTGTTTTGTTTTTAATGACCATTTGAGTCACTGACTTTTCCTATTATTTACCAGTCTCTCTTCAAGAGGAAGATGAGACTTCTCCCATAATGACTTATAGTCTGAGAAACCCTAGGAAGTAGGTCTGCTCTGGCCTGTAGGACTCCATGTCTGAATTGACTTACAAGCCACGGAAGAATCTGTTTCCTATATCACAGGCTGCTGCTCTGATCTTTATGATTCCCTCCCTTGTGCTAACTTTAGGTTTAAATTGCTTTCTATTTCTAGCTTTATGGGGGAAAACTAGGGTAATGAATGTCAGACCATTCTTCTTTTCCTATATAGATATTTAACATAATATATATAGTGACAGTTCACACATTTCAAAATACTTTCTAACTTCCTTCTTAATTTTTTGTATCTATGGATTATCTAGAAAGGTCTTAAATTTACTTTTAAGAATATTTGGGGATTTCCTACAGCTATTTCCTACAGTTTTTCCTCCCAAGCAAACCCACAGCCACTGAGTTGATCCCAATTCATTGTAACCTATAGATAGCTTCCAAGGTTTAAAATCTTGGCAGAAGCAGACAGCCTCCGCTTTGTCCAGCAGAGAAACTAGTATATTCCAACTGCCAACTTGTGATTAGCGGACTAATGCCCGGGCCACTTTATATGGCTCACATAATTTGACACTCATTGAGAATTGTCTTAAGGCCCAGAATCTGTCCTAGTTTGCTTAATGTTCCATACACGTACATTGGTCATTAGATGAAGAGGTGTATACATATGAATTACTGATAGTGAGATTCAAGTGTTCTATATCCTTCCTAATTTTTTCTGTGAAGTTGAGATGGTTAAGGCATAGAATTATCATTATGAGTATGTTCGTTTCTTCTTGCATTTCTATCTGGTTTTGTTTAATTATGATGGAGAAGCTCAATTTTCATAGTTTAATGTCAATATTTACAACTAACAATGTTAGCTACTTAATAATATTAGCTCAATATTACTAGGACAGGCACAGTCTGCTGAACAATTGTTCATAGTAAGTTCAAGTTGAAGGTGAAGAAAATTAAAAGAAGACCACAAGAGCCAAAATATGATACTGAATATAGTCTAGCTGACTTGTGAGAACATCTCAAGGAGAGTTCATGCATTGAATACTTATAGCAGAAGACTTGATGAGTTGTGAGATAATATCAAGAGCATTGTATAAATGTAGAAAACAAAAGATCATTATAAATAAGGGAAAGAAAAAAAGATCAAAGTGGTTGTCAGAAGAGACTGAAATGTGCTCTTAATCACAGACTAGCTAAGACAAATGGAAGAAATTATTAAATCAAAGAGCTTAACAGAAAATTGAAAAGGGCAGTTTGAGGATACAAAGTCAATATTATAATAAAACATGCCAAGATCCAGCACTAGAAAACCCAAAGTGAAGAGCACACTCAGCATATCTGAAACAGAAAGAACTAAAGAAAAATTCAAGCCTTGAGTTGCAATCTGGAACAGTTCTATGCACAAAATATTGAATGATGCACAAATCTTCAAGAGAAGATGGAAAAAATACCCAAATGACTACACCAAAAAGAAATATTCAACAGTCCCCACTTCAGGAGATAGCATATGAGCAAGAACCAGGGGTGCCAAGGGAATAAATCCAAGCTACCCTGGAAACATTAGCCAAAAACAAAGCTCCAGAAATGGATCGAATAGTTGAAATGTTTCAACAAGCACTGGAAGCACTTACTTGTCCATGCCAGGAAATTTGGAAGACAGCTACTCGGTCAACCAACTGGAGAGAATCACATTTGTGCACATTGCAAAGAAAGGTGGTCCAAAGGAATGCTCAGACTGTAGAACAGTATCATGGATGCCACATTTTATGGAAGACCATCCCACAACAGTGGCAGCAGTACATTGACAAGGAGCTGCAGACGTTCGGGCAGGAGTCAGAAAAGAACTTGGAACAAATGATATCATTACTTGGGTCTTGAGTGAAAACAGAGAACACCAGAAAGATTAAAACTTGTGTTTTCTTGACTATGTTATGACAGATGACTATATCGATCATAACAATTATGGATAACCTTGTGAAGAATGGGAATTCCAGAACATTGGGCTAATGTGGAACTTTTACATGTTATCAAGAGGCAGTTGTGCAAATAGAAGGCGGGGACACTGCATGATTTCAAATCAGGACAGGTGTGTTATCCTATCACCATACTTATTCTGTCTGTAAGCTGAACAAACAGTCACAGAAGCTGGATTATATGAAGAAGAATAAAGCATCAGGAATTGAAGAAGACTTATTAACAAACTTCAATATATAGATGACACAGCTTTACCTGTTGAAAAGAAGGAGGTCTTCTTGGTCTTATAAATCAAGGATCTCAGCTCAGCCTTCAGTATTACAACTCAATATAAAGAAGACAAAAATCCTCACAACTAGACCTACAGGTAGCATCATGACCAGCAGAGAAAAGACTGAAGTCGTCAAGGATTTTATCTTATTTGGACGCTCAATCAATGTTCATGGAAGCAGCGTTCATGAGAGCAAAAGATGAGCTGCAGGGGGAGAGTCTGCTGCACAAGACCTCTTTAGCATACTGAAGCAAAGATATTCCTTTGCCAACTAAGATATGCCTGACCCATGACATCATATTTTCCATTGCCCCATGTGCACGTGAAAGTTGGACACTGAATAAGGAAGAATTGATCCATTTGAATTATGGTGCTGGAGAATAATTTTGAAAGCACCATGGACCACTAAATGGACAAATTTGTCTTGGAAGAAGTATGGCCAGCGTATTCTTTAGAGACATGGATGGCAAGACTTCACCTCTTGTATTTTGGACACATTGTCAGGACAGACCAGTCCCTGAAGAAGGAGATCATGCTTGGGAAAGTGGAAGGGCTGGGGAAAAGAGAAAGGCCTTCAGCAAGATGGGCTGGCACAGTGGCTACAATATTGAGCTCACGCATAGGAACAATGGTGAAGATGGCCCAGCAGCAGGAAATGCCTGTTTTGCTGTGCATGTGACCGACGGCTATGAATGGCACCTAACAACACCTTCAGGTAAACCTTTGTTTTTCATTTTTTGGGGGGGAGGGGGCATCACTACCCTCTGGTCGTCGTGGGAGCTACCCAGCGTTGCTCCTGAGAGCAGCTGCTGGATTTGAACCGCCAAGCCGTCAGGCCGCAGTCCTGCACTCAACCACGTACGCCACCGGGGCTCAGCCCCTAAACCTTTTATTGGTATGGAGTTACCTTTTAAAAGAAATCTCTTTGTTCTGAAATTTACTTTGATCGATGTCACCATAATCACACCAGACCTTTACTTCTTTCAGTATATCATATCTATTTTATCCTTTACTTTCAGCCTAGTTGTGTCTTTATACCTATAGGGGGTTTGGGGTAGTCAGCATATGGTTGGCTCTCGCGTTTTTAATCCATCCTGACATGCTCTGCCATTTAATCCCTGTTGGACTATTTACCTTTAATGAGAATCATCATGTTATTGTTGTCAGGAGCCATGGAGTCGGTCAGTTCTGACTCACAGCGACTCTGTGGAAACAGAGCAAATCACTGCCCAGTCCTTCGTCATCTTCATAATTGTTGCTGTGCTTGAGCCCATTGTTACAGCCACTGTGTTAGAAATCATCGAGGGTGGTCTTCCTACTCACCGACCCTCCCCTTTACCAACCAGGATGTCCTTTGTCAGGACTAGTATCTCTTGAAAAGGTGTCCAACGTATTGAGACAAAGCCTGAAGAGTGTTCTGGCTATAATTCTTTCAAGACAGACCTGTTTGTTCTGGCAATCCATGGTACTTTCAATATAATAAAACTTCAATAATAATACGCTGTTGCTAGGTGTCTTTAAATCAATTCTGACTCACATATGCAAGAGTCATATAAGCACTGTAATATAGATTTCAATGTCATCTTATGATGTGGTTTCTCTTCATCCCCTCTAGATTTGCTCTTCCTTTCCTCATTTGCGCCTTTCGTTAGGTTAACATTTTAAATTGCATTTTATTAACAATGGAGTTGCCAACTGTAATTAATTTTTCTTTAGTTATTTCTTGGTTGCTTTTGAGTTTGTCGTGTGTAATTTATCACATTTTATCTTCAAGATTGTGCCAATTTAATATACTATAAAATTCTTATAAAAGTTTCTTACATTTCTCTATATCTGAACCTTATGCTAGTGCTGTCCTTTTTTTGTATTTACATGTGCTGTGAACTTGACAATGCATGCTTCATTTTTATTTAAAAAGTGAGGCATCTTTTAAAAGATGCAACTAATTGGAAAATGCCTACACATTTACCTACATAGTTACCATTTCTCCTGTTTGTGAATCTTTAGGTAGATCCACAATTTCCACCTGGATCATTTTTCTTCTGTCCAGCAGACTTTCTTTAATATTTCTCAGAGTATGGGTATGCTGGTAATAGCGCCCCCTCTTCCCCAAGTTTTTATGTATTGGGGAAAAAAATTATTTGGCATCAGCAAGATCTAATCTGCTATCTGTGTCCTCAGTTTTTATTCATTGTTGTCCACCATCTTTGGTTGGTGCCGTCAAATCAGTCCTGACTCACAGCAGCCCTACACACAACAAAAGGAAATGTCGCCCACGTGGTGCCACTGTGTCCAATCCATCTGGTTGGGGTCTTCCTCTTTTCCCACTTCAGAGACTGATTTCTCTTGACAGCATGTCCAAAGCAGGGCAGGTAAAGTTAGCAGGGCAGGTAAAGTTGTGCTATGCTCTGAAGACATACAGACAGAATGCTCCTTAGAACATTAGGCCTATGTTGTCTTTGTTGAGTCCTTGGACTATTGGGGATTAACTGACAACACCATAATTCAAAGCACTAAATTCTTCTTAGGTCTTGTTTAGTTTGTGACCAGCTGTCACACGCATAGAAGGTTGTGGACAATATTACCTTTTAGATCAGGTGCACACTAGTTCCTCTCCTTAACACTTTTAAGAGTTATTTAACACATTTGCCCAGTACAATAAGCCATTTGATTTTTGACACATCTTTTAAAAAATTCTAAACCATGGGATATCCCTAGCTCTGTTTGAATAACTGTCTCTTGACCTACAGACAGGCTCTGCATGAGCACAGTGAAATGTTCTGCAAGTCCCATTGCTTCCTGTTTTCTCTATCATTTGTCATGATCCTCGTAGTTGAGTGACTTTGTGCCATCAATACAAATAAATATATTTCTAGTCTTCTTTGCTTTTAGGCAAGACTGATCTGACATCAGCTATGATGTCCCTCATCTCAAATCCTCTTTCTGATAGTTTTCTGTAGATGAAGTGCTGCAGCGATTTTTTTTAAATTTTCAACTAAATTCCACTTGTATGAGGTATAAATAATATTGTTGGATAATTTTTGTATTCCATCAGATCACTTTTTTTTGTTTTTGTTTTTCCACCAGATCACTTTTCTTTGGAATAAGTATGAATATGGGTATTTGCAATTGGTGGGACAAATAGCATTCTTCCAAATTTCTTTATAGAGGCTAGTGCTTCCAGCATAACTTCATTTGTTGAGGCATCTGTATTGGCAGTCCATCAGATTGGACTTCTTTCTTTAATATCACTGTTTCCCAATCATATGTTAGCTCCTGACATGGTTGAATGCTGACTGATTCTCTTAGGTACATCCACTCTGCTTATTCTTTCCATCTTCTGTTTTTTTTCCCATAGAATCTCTCAATATTACAACTCAAGGCTTGAATTTATTCATCAAGATTTTCAGCTTCAGATATGCTGACTGTGTGATTTTGGTTTTCTAACTCCCAACTTTAAAAAAAGTTTTATTGGCATATAACTTACATATCATACAATTCAAACATTCTATCTCATCATGAAATAACTCCAGATTTTTGACATTTTACTTGATCCTCAGTCTTCTCAAGCTGCCCTTTGAATTCATTTGTTCCACTCATTTCATTATGTTCAAAACAAGTTTCAAAGTCTCTTCTTATAATCATCATGGTCTGAGGGAAATAGCTCAGTGGTAGAGCATTTGACTGCATAATCATCATGGTCTTTTTGTTTTCCCCTCTCCTTTGAATGATCTTTTTTCCATGTATATGAGTTATCCTACAGTTCCTTTAGTCTTCAGTTGTAGGGTTAAATTGTTCAAAGATCTATTTTTGAGATAGTTTCTAAATTCTGGTCAGACATATTCAAGGTCATGCTTTGGTTTTCATGGACTCATTTTCACTTTCTTCAGCTTTAACTGTCCCTCTGAGCCACCAACAGTCTGTCTTGGCATTCAGCCTCTGCCTTGGTTCTTACTGATGACCTTGAGCTTCTTCATTAGTTCTGTCCACAGAAACAGTCCATTTGCCTTCTGTCTATTCTATCTGATGAGACCCCTGTGTGCAATATGTCTTTATGTTGCTAAAAATCATACTTCCAGTGAGTGGTTTGTCATTGACCTTATAAAATTCTATCACAAAATCTCCAGTATATGTCCAATGACTATCACTAGCAGCTGGTTTCCTCTTCCGCACTGTTGTCACAATGATACTGAGATAATGTTTTATCATATGGTAAAGATAGCTGTGCAGTCACCCACTTATGGAGAACCAAGCATCTCTGAGACATGGACGGTGGACAGCAGCTGGTCTCTCCTGCTACTACTCTCAACTCATACAGTTCACATTGTGCTTCAATAAAACTACATCAATTCCATATCACTGAGCCACGCGATTGCTCACAGCCCATCATACTGATCCCAGTTATTAAAAATCTAATTCAAGTTTTATTGCATGTATTTTCTTGTTTACAGGAGGGTGGGGTGGGACTTCAAAAAATTCATGGAAAAAAATCATTTTTGCATAAACTTTTCAAAGTCCCTCATATGCCTTTACTCGATTTCCCCCCTTTTAGGCTACAAGCTTGTGGACAAAATGCATTACTATTTTCTGATGCTCACACCCAATTACAGTCCCTAGCACACAATAGGCAGTTTATTGGTGTTTGTTGAATGAATGATGGAAAGTGTGATTAGAAAAGCATGCTGTGTCAGTCCAGGTAGACTAGAGAAACAAATTTCATAGACTCGCATATAAATATAAGGAAAGGGTTTATATATAAAAGGAATGGAACACTGAGGAAGCATCCCAACTCAGTCCAGTTCAAAGTCATAAGTCTGATATTAACCCATATGCCTGAAATCAGTCTATAAAGTCTCCTTCCGACTCACGAAGTCACAGGTCAGAATCCCGGCACTGGCAGGGGTCTCCACATGGCTCCTCGCTTTCAGGGCTCAGGGTCCATCAACAGCATCCCGTGGTGGCAGAAGTAACTCATCGCTGCCAGAGGTCTCCATGTGGCCGCCCCACCTTCAGAGGTCTGGCTTCATCAGGGCAAAGCCATGTGGTCTCTCGGCCAGCTCCTCCAGCTTCTCTGACGCTGCCATCTTGTCTTGTCCGTGATTCATCGTTTCTAAGACTAACTCCCAACAACTGGAGAAGATAGTTTCTCATCTTCATGAGGGAAATATTGTGAGGTTTCCCAGAAGTCTCAGGAGAAAGTCATGCCCATATAGAGGCCTCATTGGCTACTCAATGGCTACCTCCAGACTAACAGGCTAGACTCCACCCCTACATTTCAATCATAAAATTAACATAAGCACATGACTGCCACACACGCGTCTCCAAACCTCCATGCTTTGCTAGAGTGTCTGCACTGGGGGACCTGTGCTTATTCATGTCACACTTGGACTATGAAATGAGGCTTGGGGTTATTTGACAACTCACTTATTTGTGCTACTTCAAATATCTTTAATGTCCATTTTTAAGTCCCACAAAAATAGCTCATCAGTGTCCATTCTGTCACCAAGAAATTCAAAACTGGTTAAAAAAGCTAAAAGGAATGTGGTACAATAACATGAGGGAATGCCTCGAGAATCTTGAATGAACTTATAAATGACTCCTTGAAAGAGCTCTCTTTGCCTTTCAATCTGATTGTAACTCATAGGCCATATTTCTGAAGACATGCTCTGAAAACCGTTTCCACTTTACAGTTGAGGGAAATGAGACTCAGAGAATGTAAGGAAAGCCCTTGAGGAAGAAGGGCAGACTCGGATCCTTCGGATGAGCACAGCGTTCTCTTGTTGCTGTAAAGCGCCATAAACAGCACCTGGTTTGGTGCCATCCCCATCACAGGGGCACATCTGGACTGTTGTGACCTGAAGGTTTCCATTGGCAAGTTGTCATTGTGGGTCCCTTGGCTTTTCTTTTCTGTATGTCCCCCTCTGGAAGATCCACCAAAACCTAGCCAGCCTTGCAGCCAAACTTCAGTCTCCACTCAAACTAGAGTGGTGACGGTGCATGGGGTGCGTGGACCAGGAACCGGGACCCAGGTCTCCCACAGGTATGCAGGCTTCAATAACCAAACCACCACGGAGCCAGGCTTGCCTACTAACTCATTCCAAAATGTTGTGAACGTCTCACTGGTTCACTTACTATCCGCAGATAAGCACCTCATGGCATTTGACCGCTAGAACAGTGGTTCTGATCACTTGACTCTCCAGACACTGCACAGAACAGGGTCGGACTTTTCTGTGAACTATTTGAAGCTGCCGATGAAAGGCCAGACAGTGTGAATGCTTAGTCATGGTCCAAACATCTGAGGGGTTGAACTATGTTTATCCAGACCTGGTAATCCCTGAGTTCAAAACTATTTTCCTGGAGCACTCTGGAGTGTTAGTCTTTGCCAGAGAATGTTCATATAATATCTCCGTGCAGTCCGAGGGAAACTCCACCTCTCTAAGTACATGCAGACGATGAGAGGGCAACTGCCAGGGCTGCTGCACCCCAGACAAGGTCACGGCACCAGAACACACCGTTTTCATCTAAATGCGTATCCATACCGCATTCATTGCCCAGCCCTCCCAGGCACAAGGGGTCACCATGGTCATTTGGACTCCAGGATGTTCAGACTGGCTTGTGGGCAGGCCCACAGTTCTGACACCTGTGTTATGTGCTTCTTTCTTGGCCACAGCCTCCAGCCACTGGCTACTTGTGGTTCTGCGTCCTGACCTTGGTTTTAGCACATGTGACCACATGACTGTGATAAAATGATGCTTCCAAAGCATTGGACTTCTCCAGGTTCATGGGGTAGCTAGAGGGTCATAAGGTCTTGATTCCAGGGCAGGTCATTTTGTGAGTGGGTTGGAAAAGCCAGTCTATTTCTTTCTTACAAGCTTGGTGACCTAATTTTCTTGGCTGTGAATTTGGTTCCCCTTTGCTGTCTCCTAATGAGGATAGTGATAATTTAGTAGTAGATTCTAACCTTTCATGCAAGAGACTCAGGTTCAATTCCTGGCCTGTAAAATTCATATGCAGCCACTGCCCATCTGTCAGCGAGACTTTCTATGAAGTTGAACAGGTTTCAGGGGAGCCTTCAGACTAAAACAGACTAGAAAGAAAAATTTGGTCCTCTGCATCTGAAACAAATCAGTGAAAACCCTGTCCATCACAGTGGTCGGATCCATCTCTTATGAGAATGTTGTAGGAGCAGGAAAAAAGGTTGCACTCCATTAAACAGAAGGTTGCCAGGAGTTTGGGTCATTTCAGTGGTAGCTAGTAGCAACACTACTTTTCAGCTGTGTTGTAAGATATCAACCAAACCCAAACCAAACCCATTCCTTTGAGACCAGTTAGACTCATAATGACCTGATAATACAGCAGAACTGGCTCATGGGGTATACGAGACTTTCAATCTTTGCAGAAGCAGACAGCCTTATCTTTCTTCTCCCATGGAGCTATAAGAGATCTGAACCACAGCCTTTGCAGTGGTTAAGCCCAATGTTTAATACACGGTACCACTGGCACTCTTTCTATGCTCAAAAGAAGGACAATTTCATGTTCAAGCTTACACAACACGGAGTGCTGCAGCCTTGACAATTATCCTGTGCCCACCAATGGAAGACGTGTAGGAGAAGAAGATTGCAACTTGCCGTCTGCCCTCCCCTTCACAGGAAGATCCTACTTCCAGAGGCAGTCCTACACTTTCTGGGTTTTCAATTTATTAGCTACAGGTATATTTACTTGAGGTCCATCACTGAGCCAAACTCACTCACCACTATCTTGCCTGTCTTCCGAAATCCTTTCTTCTGCTATGTCCCAAGCATGGGGCTCCAAGTACCATGAGTAAATCCATCTTCCCAAAGCACAACTCACTTCCTTACTGGCTGCTTATGACTCATCAGTGAAGTTCAAATGTCTCCTTCTCAGACATGGCCCCCGCAACTCACATCCCTAGAGCTTTTCCAGCCAACTGGAAAAGTCACATTCTCTTTCTATGTTCTTATTCACACTTTCCTCGTCACGCTTTTCAGCCCTTTTCATCCTACTCACTTGGCTACCTGTAAAATCCACTTATGTTATCAAGCTTCTCTTAATTCAAGCAAGTAGCTAGAATTCTATTCCACTTCTTCTTTTCCTGCTGAAGGGTAACTGACGTCACCTTTTGCCAAGGGCACTTTGTCTTCTGTGGACTACAGCACAACTGCAACCTGTTTGCTCTGCACATCGCTTCATAGTGCCCAAAACATTATCTGGCCCATAAGGATTCAATAAATGTTTAGTTAGCTGGAGTCTTTGCCCTATTTTGTGAAATTTGCCACCATTTTCAAGCTCTTTATTGCTACAACTGCCTATAAATACTTTGGCTGTTCTATTTTCTTCTCTTTTCTCATATTCTTGCCCATGAGAGAATGGATTGTGCCTTTTGCCCACCTTTGGGGAGAGTTTTAAAGAATATGGCCAGCCTTTATCTCTTTGCTTTCTTCTAGGGCAATGTGATCGTTTGCTCCACTGAAACACAAACTTATGGTTGTCTCCTAATGGGCAGGGCCATTCGGATCAAGTCCGTACTTGTGCACCATATGCTCTTTCTGGTGTTCTCGTTTGTTTCCTCAAGCAGGCCAGTGATGTTCACTCCCTTGGGATGGTCGTTAATCTGAGTCAAGAATCTTCTGGGGGCCCGATCTCTGTTCCTGTCTCGACTGACACATGGTTATGTCGATCCTGAATCTCAATTCTGGGGCAAGATACAGGAAGGAAGAGAGATCCATCTTGCCCTAAGCCTGAGAACTCTTCTGCAATCCAATTATCACTAGATTGGCATTGTGATTGTGATGCTAGTCTCCTAATTGGCACACTCACAATCCAGTTAAAAAGAAAGCATGGGTGAAGGGAGATGTTAGACAGTATGAGACATGACAGAGTAATAATAATTTATAAATTATCAAGGTTTCATGGAGGTGGAGTGGGGAGGGAGGGGGAAAATGAGGAGCTGATATCAAAGGTTCAAGTAGAAAGCAAATGTTTTGAGAACAATGATGGCAACAAACGTACAAATGTGCTTGACACAATGGATGGATTGTGCTAAGAGTTGTTCAAGCCCTCAATAAAATAATTAAAAGATGAAGGTGATTCCTGGTACTTAGTGAGACTTGAGTACAAACTCCACCACCAGGAAGACAGGTTGGCCCTCTAAATCTCTACTTGAGCACTGGTAAACCATCAGAAAAGCAATCAATGAAAGTATTAGGACTAACCTAACTAACAAATTCCTGTCTTGTGGACTCATACTTTTAGTGATTTTTGGTGTGCTTCTTCCATGTAAACTGAACTGACATCTCACTTAGATGGCTGCTTGTTTGGAAACAAACCTTTAAGATCCCAGATTCTACTTTATCTGATAGCAGGTTGCCATCTAATTTCTTCACCACACTTTGCTATGTTACTCATATTTTCTGTGTTTCTTTCCTGAGGATGAGTATCAAGCAGGGACAGAATGTGAGAATTAAATGTTCTTAAATTGGAGCTACAATTCTTCCATAGGGCTTTTTATTTTTTATGAGTGAAATAGCAAAAATTTAATAAACTTGATATCTGTCTAGTCACTTTGAAGCCTGAGGCAAAAAGTTTATGTCCTTAACTTTAACTGAAGCCATGTCATAAATAATACATTCAAATCCTGCTTCTTGGTTTATCTTATTCTCAATTTCAAAAACTGGCATGAGTGCGTAAGGGAGCACCTTAAGTAATGTTTCCATTTCCAGAAATCCACTGCCTTTGAGTTTATTCTATTCATAATGAGGCTATAAAGAATTATAATAAATACTGCCTTGGTATAAATGAAATATTTAAACCTAAGGTAACATTAGTGCTAATGTAGTTGTCACAAAATTACTCGATTTTATAACAATATTAGTGCTCTAACAAAAAAGTTTTAAAAATACATAAAATGATGTATATAGGGTGCATGTTTCGTTTAGCCTCAGACTCAAAGACATCTGCTCATGACATTGGTGTTTCTTTAAATTTTTTCTTACTTTTAAAAATCATTTTATTGGTGGGGTCATAGAATTCTTATCACAATACATACATACATTGTGTCAAGCACATTCGTTGCCATCACCGTTCTCAAAGCATTTTCTTTCTAAGTAAGCCCTGGTATCAGCTCCTCATTTTCTTCCCTCCCTTCCCTCTCCCCCTCCCTCATGAACCCTTGATATTTATAAATTATTATTTTGTCATGTCCTACACTGATGTCCCCCTTCACCCACTTTTCTGTTGACTGTGCCCAGAGAAGGACTTACATGTAGATCCTTGTGACCAGTTCCCCCCTTCTACTCTACCTATCTCTTAACCTCTTGATATTGCTACTCTCACCCACCCCATGAGAAAGCATGCCCTGTTGAAGATTGTAGAAGGTGAGATAGATTTTAAAGTCAACTTTTACAAATATATCCATTCACTACAAAGAGGTACACCTAATTCATCTTAGCACTTGGATATGATCATGTTGTGCTCTCACAGCTTTGTGTTAAATCCTAGTTGAGGAAAAGGAATCAATGTTTCAAAAGTAGCTTATTAAAAAGTAAAAGTGTAATTCAAATCATAACATAAACACTATCACTCAAAATAGCAGCATGAGTATCAATAGGAAATAGGGCAGCATCAGAATTCAAATGTAAGTTAGGAGTATGCATATGCTACAACAGGTTTTGGGCAAATATCACTAAAGACATGACTGAGATATCTGACAATCAATTGTCAAATTGAACTTCTCAGGACCAAGGAAACTATTTGCTTCTATCCCTCATTTTCAGCCACCTCACATGCGTGTAAAATCTAAATAATGCATGTGTGCTAGATATGCATTCTGTGAGTCATAATATAAATAAAAGAACTTGTCCATAAACATCAGGCTTCACAATTCTGTACCACAAAGAACCCTGGTATTTTAACCATATACATTTTCACCTTAATCTCATAATGAAGAAAATCTTTGCAAGCTCAGAATCAAAATCAAGCAGCACCCCTTCAATATAGGTCTTATAAGCCTTTGTGTGGCAAATATTATAGAAGTATAAGACTTTATGATCTTATACACAGATTATAGTGGATAAAAGTATTCGAATGAAAGGGTGGCTTTTTTTCCCCCAATGCAACAATAAAAATGCCAATTAAGGCCATGTCAATGATGTCAAGTGACTTGTCCAGGTGGCATGTAGAATTTCTAAGTTATATGATGGCAATTTATGAGGATTCTTAAAGAGATGATTTCTATACAAATGTCTAGATAACAAAGAATTTTACTTTTTCCTAACATGTTTTCCTCAATTACTAGAGGAAGAGGTAGATGCCATGCTATTAGTCATACAGAATATTTGTGCTGAAACCAAGTGGTATTATAGAACTTGTAATTCCTAAGTCTAATTCAAACAGAAAGTGCATTCAGTACCATTCACTACTTGTTCTCTGCTTCCAGCTGGCTCCAATACATAGCAACGTCATGAACAGGAGAACAAGACATTGTCTGGCTCTCCACCCTTTTCATGATCAATGGTAGGCTTGTGCTTGAGTCCATCACTGTGGAGACGATGTCAGTCCCTCACCTGGAGGGATTCCCTTGTTCTCACTTGGTCTTACTGAGCATGATGTCCCTTCCTAGTGGTTGAACTCTCATGACGTTGCATCCAAAGTGGAGAGCTGAAGTCTCTCATCATCCATGCCTCTATGAAGTATTCCAGCAGTACTTCTTCCAACACTGATTTGTTCATTTGTTTGGTAGTCTGTGGGGCAAAAAATATTCTTCAACAACACCATCATCTGTATGCACCAAATCTACATCTTCCTTTCTGGCTGCCCAGCATTTGTGTGCATACCAGTGACTGTGGAAAAGGCCAGGGTTAGGGTCAAGTGCACCTTAACCATTAAAGTGCCCACCTCTCAGCTTTTAAGTTGAATGCGTCCCTGCATATGCCTGGATTCTTATTAAAAGCAGAGTGCAGAAGGGTTTCTCCTCACAGGCTATTTCATTCTTCCTCAGAATGAAAAGGCACTTAGAACTTTATTATTTTATACACCTACGAGAGTGGATAAATGACCTGTAATTGTGGACTAGGCCTTTTTGCCTTTGATTTCATGTTTAGATATATCTTTAAATTTACTTATGCTTTCTTTTAGTACTATCACAGTTTTTAAAATCTGGAATCTAATGTTGGTAAATTGCATGAAATTGCAACATAATTTTCCCCCAAATATCTTAACTGGCATACTCCATCCTTTCCCTTCCTTTTTCCAATAGATTTTATTGGATCCATAGGCATGAATGAGCCTATTCTGGGCCATTCTATTTCATTTACCTGTCTGTACATTCCCGGAACACATCAGCCATTTTAATTGCTCTAGTATAAAAATACTGTTTCTGTAGCAATAAACAAGAAAGGATGGTAGAAAGCTTTCCTTTTCTAAAAAGCACAATACGGCATGAGCACCATGATTCTGCCAAAATTTAATTTCTCTCTCTGGTGACTGACTTCTTTCTCTATGCTTACAAGCAAGAACATGCTTCCTCTACCTTAAAGAAATGTGCACTGTTTTCATTATATTTTCCTTATTGATTCATTTCTTTCCTTATTTCTTGCAGTCTGCCCCAATTGCTTACCTTTCTACATAATCTCTAATCTCCTGTGTTCAAATGGCTGGATTCTGGTTCTGTCTTCTTTTTTCATAGGACTACCGTGAAATGACTGAAAAGGCCATGGATCAGGTCACATAAATAGAGTTAGCTGGATACACTATGCTTTCCCAAAGAGAATTATTAAAAGTTACCTGGGCCCTCTTTCCTGTCCTTCAAATCTCTTTGTGATTATCAGTCTCCCATGACCCCTTGCACAATGGTACAGTCATCATCATAAGGATTGAGCTTGTTCTGTGCCCCCCACCTGCACCCCTGCCCCACTCTGGACTCTTCTGACCTCTTTGCCTCATCTGCTGCTCCTGCTTTTCCTGTGTGGCTCCTGCACACATTTTGCTTCCAAGTGTGACTTGCGGACCTACTTATCCTTGTGCTACTGTAGCAGAAATACCTAAGCAGGTGACTTTACACAGCATAACTTTGATTTTTGAACAATTCTGCAAGCAACAAGTTCAAATTAGGGTCTTGACTATGCTGATTCCTTTCTTTTCAAAAGTCCCTGGTACTCCTCGGTGCCTTGGTGTTCTTTGACTTGTAGAGGATTATAGCATCAGATCTGTCTTTCTTGTATGTATGTGTCTCTGGGTGTCTATTTTGGTCATTTTATAACTTCGAAGTGATTTGGTTAGGACCTACCTCATACTGCTGTGAACTCATTAATGAAACAGGAATAAAATCCTGTTCCCAAACACGATCACACACACAGAATAAGGCCCAGGAATTCAACACAAATTTGGATCATAGGTGAGTAAGGAAGGCACACTCTAATCCACACCATCATTTACCCTGACTTTTCTTCAAACTCAGAGAACAGTGACTTGCTTAGAGCTTGCGATTTGATTTGTGTATTCTAGATTTACCAAACACCTATCTTCACAGCTCAGTCTTCTGTCAGTTGTCCTCTTCCTGACGCAGAAGCCTACAGCTCACCCTGTGGAGACTTCTGGTCCCTCTGTCTGACTTCTCTGTCTTGGTTAAGAGTGCCACTCTTGTCTCCAGCACCTCTGAGACATTGTAGCTTTCTATCCCTTAAATGAAAGAACCCTACCTTATGAGTTCTCTTGAAGCCCTTCCTTCTTCTTTGGCCCAAAACACCAGCAGCAGCTTATTGTTCCAGAGACCTAGTGAGAAACCCTTTTGCATCCTGCTGCCAATGTGGCCAGGCTAGGCTTCTCAGCCTGGCACTGGGGGCCACCAGAGTCAGAGCACACACTGTTTGCAAAGAGTGTGCATCATTGTCCAGCAATGAACTTTAGAATACATGCCAACCAAGGTCCTAATTAATATGCGGGTCACACAGACCTGGATTCCAGTCTGGAAATGGTATCTTCATAGCTAGGTGGTTTGGGGCAAGTGCTTAGCCACACTATCTTCAAATCCAAGGCATTGGGATGGCTTTCACTCTGTGGATTACCGTGTGTGTGTGTGTGTGTGTGTGTGTGTTGTGCTTGTGTTGATTATGAGTTTTGAATGTGAAGCAGTGAAGAAGCACATCTCTCTAGCAATAGGAATGATGTCATCTCTGGCCTCCTAAAGGGAACAGAGACTTCCTCCCCTCTTACTGCTGCAGGAGGTAAGCACAGGGCTCTTGCATTTTAGTTAGTTTTTTAGGAGGTATGCACGAAGACGCTTCCATCTTATCTCTGTGCTCCACGTGGTGAGCCCAAAATCTCTCTCTCTTCTTCATCATTCCAGAAGTGCATATAGGGACTTCCCCCTCTTACCTTAAGGTTCCAGGAGATGAACACAGATATTCTCTCTTCTTCCTTGAACACACTTTAAGGCAAACATGGAGACTCTTCTATCTAATCACTCCTCCATCTTGGAGTGGAAGGAGTCTATCTAAAATGACTAATAGGGCACCCTATTATGCTGTAGAAGAAAGCTCACTGAATCTCAGAAGGTTGAGGCTTGCACACGAGCTTGTCTCTTACTAGCTCTGTGACAATGGAACAACTAACTAGCTGTGTTGCCCTTTGATTCTCTCCATTTGAAGATAGAGCTAGAAGTCGATGCTTATCCGGCTCACAGCTATGCTAAGGATCAGTTAATAGTTGCAAACACTTGATGACAGGATTTTTGGATCTCAGCCCAGGACTCACCATTTGGCAGGAGTGGTCATCATCATAGAGATCTTTGGGGCAATCTCACTCTACTTCGTGACTCCTCCCCAATGTGCATTCTCTCATGGATTCTGTCAAAGGCAGTTCATCCCAAACCCATTCCTGTCATTCTTCCATTTGTTGTTGTCAGCTGCTCTGACTCTTAGTGACCCAATGTGTAACAGAATGAAATACTGTTTGGCCTACATCACCTCCATGACTGTGTGCCGAAGTCTAGTGTTGCACTGTGTGTGGACAGACTTGAAGTGCCTTCCAATCTAGGAGTCTCATCTTTCTGCACTATATCGGGCAATACTCTGCTGTGATTAGATCTATGTAAAGAGAGAGGAGAGATATTTATATCCCAAAAATGGCTTTCATAATTGCAGGAGTGAGTTAAGTCCAGACTGATGCAAGTCTGTAGATTTATAAATCAGGAAGCAGAAAGACCAACTGGGAGTGGGAAAATGAAATAGGAAGACAACAGGCTTGACAGAGGCAGAACACCCCAAGGTGAGATGGCAGCTGTTGATGACTCCAAGGGCCTTCAGGCAACAAAGTAAGCTGTTGTCTCACATCCAATGAACTGGAGGTAGATGAGGCAGATGCAGTATCCAGGCCCAGAGAGAAGGCAGAAAACTTCCCCGAGACATCCATTCATACAGATAGTATATCATGTCATCAAAGAACTTCCTTTCCACAGCATCTGAGTGCGTGCTGCACTCCATTCTAATCTTTTTACATCTGAGTGGCTGCTCATAGCAGATCCCATTATGTAGCACCATAAAGGATTACTAAGCTGTGTCAGGCAGGGTTCTCTTAGAGAAATAAAATCAGGACACTAGTAATTCTATATATGTATATATATGTGTGTGTGTGTGCGTGTATATGTAGAGAGAGAGGTATATAAGATAAGAAAGAAACAGTTAACTATCTATAAAGCAGTACAGATTGCTCGGGCAACTCACTTGGGTGAGACAGCTAGAATACTGGCAGTCCTTCAAGTCTGGAGGACCGCTGAGTAGTCCTCTGTAGAGCAATTCAGGGTATCTGGTCACAGGCAGCAAACAGCAAAACAGGTCACCAACAGTCAGCCAAATGGCAGAGTCCAATAGTTCGCAGCTCAAGACATGTATATCCCAGGAGCGTGGCAAAGTAGGGCTTGAAGGAACCTCAACTCACAGCTCCACAGTCCACGATTAGGTGTCCCATGGGTAGTGTTGCTTGGAGGTTGAGGAACAGGATGAAGAAGGCAGCTCTCTGGTCCAAAGATCTGAAAGCAAGAGAGAGGGCAGGACTCGCTGAGCCCTTCCTATCTCTGCCCTTCAATTCATCCCGTGTCTTCATTGGCCGTGCCATCACAACAGACCCACCAATCTTCTGTGGCCAAGTTGGCATAACAAACTACCCATCACAATCCAACCCTTACCAACATGGCACCTGTACACAATCTTTTTTACCCATATAAAATTTCCAGACATCAATGAAATCAAACTTATACTTAACATCAAACATCTATCATACATATAAATGAGAACACACAGAGTCTAATTGTAGCTGATATATCATACATGAGCAAAGAAAAGATTCAATAAGCTCATAAACAGAAAATACATGATCACAAACCTCGCTTCTGCAACTGATCACATGGTCGTAATTGGTAGGTAGAACTACCTTCTTCTACTACCCTTTCTGTATTACCTTTGCCATCAGCAATCACTTCAGCTGGTTGTGTTTTTCTGCCTGGTGGGGTGGCCCAGACCTTCATTCCTGAGGGGTCTAGGTCATTAGATGTCCTGTCATGATGGGGTTGCTATAATTTACCATTAACTTTTATCACAGGGCATGGTTGCTCTAAGAGTCGGATTATGGGATCTCCTGGATTCCAGACATATTCCTCTTTACCCCCATTATGTAACACCAGTCCAATTTCTTCTTGATAATCTAGATCAATCACATCACTCAGTATAGTGACACCCTTCCTGATCTGTTGATCCAAAGGCATGAGAAGCCCAAAGTGGCCAGGGGGCATTCTTAGCTGTCAGTTCAGTGGAATCTGTGCTGTGTTTCCAGGCAGGAGAGTTCCTTCCTTTGGGACCAGGACCTCCAGTCCCGAAGAACATAGGGTTGTTGGGACAGGAAGCAAAAATGCTGCAAGTGGGTCAATAGGAGTAATAGTAGTTGGTGCCACTCCAGTTTCCACCCCTTGGTTCCTGGACCCATGAACCCTGGTTATTGGAGACACGGCACCATATATTGGGTGCTGGTTTAAAGCATTTACAGCTTCCTGGAGAACACTGCCCCAGCCTCGCAAGTTGTTGCCAGGTAGTTTGCATCACAGTTGTGGCTTCAGGAGCCCATTCCATATCGTTCTATCAAGCCAGCTGCTTCAGGATGATGAGGAACATGATATGACCAGTGGATTCCATGGGCATGGGCCCATTGCAGCACTGAATTTGCTGTAAAGTGAGTTCCTTGATCTGAAGCAATGCTCAGGGGGGTGCCATGCCAGTGGATGAGGCATTCTGTAAGTCCATGAATGGTGGTTTGGGTAGAAGTATTGCATGCAGGGAAAGCAAATCCATATCCAGAATAAGTGTCTATTCCAGTCAGAACAAAGCACTGCCCCCTCCAGGATGGGAGTGGTCCTATATAATCAACCTGCCACCAAGTTGCGGGTTGATCTCCCCGAGGAATGGTTCCGTACCTTGGACTTAACGTTGGTTTCTACTGCTGACAAATAGGGCACTCAGCAGTGGCTGTGGCCAAGTCAGCCTTGGTGAGTGGAAGTTCATGTTGCTGTGCCCATGCATAACCCCCATCCCTGTCACCATGTCCACTTTATTCATGTGTTCATTGGGCAATAACAGGAGTGGCAGAGGAAAGAGGAGGGCCAGTCTCAACAGTGCGTGTCATCTTATCTACTTGATTGTTAAAGCCCTCCTCTTCAGAGGTAACCCTTTGGTGAGCATTCACATGAGGCACGATTACATTTACTTTTCTGGCCCATTCAGAGAGATCCATCCACATACCTCTTCCCCAAACCTCCTTGTCACCAATCTTCCAATCATGTTCCTTCCAAGTCTCTGACCATCCAGCCAAGCCATTAGCCACAGCCCATGAATCAGTATACAGTCTCACATCTGGCCACTTTTCCTTGTAGGCAAACTAAACGGCCAGGTGTACTGCTGGAAGTTCTGCCCATTGGGAGGATTTTCCTTCACCACTATCTTTCAGGGAGATCCCAGAAAGGGGCTGTAGTGCTGCTGCTGTCCACTTACGAGTGGCACCTGCATACCATGCACAGCCATCTGTGAACCAAGCATGACTTTTCTGTTTTTCAGTTAAATTATCATAAGGAACTCCCCAGGAGGCCATAGGTGCAGATTTGGAAAGAGAAGGTAATGTGACTGGAGTGGGGACTGTGGGCATTTGGGCCACTTCTTCATGCAACTTACTTGTATCTTCAGGTCCTGCTCTGGCCCAATCTCGTATGTACCACTTCCATTTAACAATGGAGTGTTGCTGCACACGTCCAACTTTATGACTCTGTGGGTCAGACAATACTAAGTTCATGATGGGTAGTTCAGGCCTCATGGTGACAAGGTGAGGCATTCAATCTCCATCAAAGCCCAGTAACATGCCAACAGCTGTTTTTCAAAGGGGGAGTAGTTGTCTGCAGAAGATGGCAGGACTTTACTCCAAAATCCCAATGGTCTATGCTGTGATTCAACAACTGACACTTCTAGCACCATTGGGTCAGCTGGATCATATGGTCCCAGTGGCAAAGCAGCTTGCACGGCAGCCTGAACCTATTGCAGAGCCTTTTCTTGTTCCAGGCCCCACTCAAAATTGGAGG
>PVJH01016942.1:0-49142 GCA_004026705.1 Nesogale talazaci | reverse complement strand
TCATGATTTAATTCCAATTTGGGAAACATCTCTTTGAGCTTTTAACAGTCATTCTGCCCCCTAAAGGTTATATATTTCTTTTTTCAGAAGAACACCAGCAGGGAAGGGCCTGAGATGGAAAAATAAT
Organism: Nesogale talazaci; assembly: GCA_004026705.1. Lineage (NCBI taxonomy): Eukaryota > Metazoa > Chordata > Mammalia > Afrosoricida > Tenrecidae > Nesogale > Nesogale talazaci. The sequence goes on along the minus strand of PVJH01016942.1, from coordinate 49,015 downwards.
ACATTTTTCAAGTGTTCACCATGGCACTGTCAAAATGGCAATGAAAGTAGTTATTAAAAACCTTAGCAGTGTTTCAAGTAAAAAATACAGTCAAACATAAATTGCCTTCATAAAATAAACCTGGTTGCAACGATTAATGGCCAATAGCAATATGTCATTTACTTAATATGGAGCTACAGGCAGCTTGAAAATGATGGGTTAAATATCAGTATCTTGTTTCCTGAGTGATGGTTACTTCCGATGTTGAGTAAAGGTCCCTTGACTTCTCCCACACGGCCAGTTAAGTCCCAGAGCCCACTTTGGCAAGATTAGCAGCAGTCATCTTTGTGGACTAGAGGGGGGAGATTTTTTTTTTTGGGGGGGGCTGGTAAACATTCAGCAACTTGGTTTTCTACAGAAGACCAAGTGGACTTGGCTAAGGCTGGATGACTTATACAAAGTCCAAAGATAAATTTAGTTGAAAATTGGTCACAGGTAACCTTGCAGTCTCAAAGGGCATTTCTGACTAGACAAATAATGTCTCCCAGCATCCCCTCCACTGAAATAAACAGCCAAGTGTTCCCTCACCACAGACTGGGTAAATACCAATGAAACTGCCTGCCCAGTGCCAGGAGGAGGAACACTCCCTATTTTTTAGCAAAATATTTTTCCACTCTGGCCATCCAAGAAACTCTCCAAATCCAATACATTTCAATGGAGTTTTAAGGCTTCTCTATTTTTCTCACTATTTATAACTTTCAGATGTTGGCTGGTAGGGGACTCCATTTTCTTCAGAATAAATTAGTGAGTGGCAGTCATGCAGTTTCATCATATGCTACACAGTATTAGACAGTAAAGTGGCCCTTCTCCCCTATGAATGGGAACCTTGACAGAGGCTAGAAACAGCCTACCTTCTTCACAGACCTATGTCCAAGGTCACATTCTATGCTGTGAATGGTTTTGTTGGGTGAGTGCTCTGGGACTAGGCCCAGAGAGAAAGCCCAGGCTGGTCAGGGGATCTGTTATGTGCGTGGATAGTCATTGACATGCTGAAGTCCAAAGGCTACCATGTGTGTTAGAGTCGACCTACGTTCCATAGGACTTTGAATGACTGAAGTTTTGGAAGCATTATCACCAGGTCTTTCTTCCGAGGAACCTCTGGGTGTACTTAAATCTCCAACTGTTCATTTAGCCAAAACAGTCAACAGTTTGCAACACCCAGCGTCTCAAAGGCAACAAAAAGTTGTCTCAATGTGTATGATACACTGCACACTGTTTGCAAATACAACACCGCACAGGTTTCTATAATGTCCTTGGACAATGGGACAGATAATAATTCACCCCATTTTTGTATATGAGAAGACTCAGTGTCGAAGCAAAGATGTAACTGAACTGATGCCTTGGAGTGTGGCAGTGCTGAACCGGGAAGCAAGCCTCCTGACTACAGTGTTGTGTCTCTCCCAGCTTCCTGTGCTCCGCCAACTGGGCTCTTGGGTTCAGCAGGAAAAGAACCTATTCACATGGATGGGCTAGTGAATCCTGAGAAAAGAAAGCTTAGAGGGATTTGTGTAGAGAATAAAATCCAGTGTTCCAGCTGCTACTACAGGGTCATCTGTGGCTGATTAGGAGGCGTTAGTCTGGTATGACGGAAATGTGGGAATGTTTTATTTAAGCCCCAGCTCTGTCTGTACCCAGTGAGGTTACCTTCAGTGGCCTGTCTGTGGACTTTGGGCTGGAAGCACCAGGGATGAGAATCAACTTCTGGGGTCACTTGAGATACAGCCCCTAACATTTTCCTTAAGAGTAACTGTCCCAGGATTTGAATGGGGAGATGCCAGCCCCATAGAGGGACCATGGAAGAGAACGACAGACAGGGACAGTCTCTTCAGCAGAGTTTCAGTGGAAGGCCTAGAATGCTGCTTCTGTGGGATGCTATGGGGAGAATTGATGGTCACGGAGATTTACAAAAAGAAGTTATGTAATTGTTAAATTCATTTTATCTTAGTAGCCACTTAGTTTGGACATTTTAGGTCAACATAGGTCTCTCTTGTAAATCAATTATTAAAAAAAACAGTCCAAAATTTGTGCATTCTTTCTTCTTCCCCTCTTTCTACCCCTTCTTCTCTTCCTTTCCCCTTTTCTTCCCCTTTCTGTCTACCTTGATTGATTATTCTATTTTTTTATTTTTACCTGGCCTAACTGAAACATTGGCGGTTCAAACCCATCAGTAGCTCTATGAGGGGGTGGGAGGAGATGTGGCCATTTGCTTCCATAAAGATTTATAGCCTTGAAAACCCTCTGGGATAGTTCTGTTCTGTCCTACAAGGTCACTATGAGACTTGACGACAGTGGATTTTGTTATATCTTTGGGTTGTCTTCTCCCCCACCCCCTTCCTCTAACAGGCATGGCTGTTTAAGAATTATATGCCTCTGCTCTGTGAGAAAGCCACACTGTGAGGGACTGCAAAAAGCTCTAAAGGAGTTATTCCAGTCCGTAGAGATCATATTATGCATGTTATGAATGTTTAAGACAGAGTGCACAGTCTGTCATGTCAACTTTCATCTATTTCAGTGACACATTATTTTTCTTCCAGCAACAGTGGTTTGAATATATCAGCTACTAAAAAAAAAAAGAAGAATTTTTTTTGGAGTCCACACACACACACAATGTCAAGATGGAACCACAAAGCAGAATTTAAAAAGCATTTAAACTTTGATTCTCGCTTGCAAAAGCAAAGAAATATAGGCTTGATCTCAGCCCCGCAGGAAGCGCCAGAGCCTTCATCTCACTCCCGATAGGATCCGCTACATACAAAATGCATGCACTCCCACTTATTGCGTGTCACTGCTCTGCCTTGCGTTTGGAATAGTACACACAATGCTCTAGAGGAATTATCTTATTGGTTCTTCTTCATCACTTCATTGATTATTATTTCCTTTTATAAAAGGATAAAATGAAGCTAAGAGAGGCCAGGTTATCTTGCTCAAGAACACTCAGCAAGAGGGAAACAGAGCTGGGATTCCAGCTCTGGCTTTGACTTTGAAATAGTGTGCAAAACCTCAACATATGTGAACACGTCTATTTGCATGAGAGCTAAGAAACCAAATTTTGGCACTAGGGACATTCAAATTTCTAAGGGAGCAAAAACATCTGAATGTCCAGAAGTCGACTTTTTTGATCAAGTATTCAAAGACAATATCCATTCACAAAGTGTACTCACACATCTAAAAATTCTTCACTAAACTCTCAATTCACTAGATTATGGCTTCAAATAACATGAGTCTATTTCTGTTTGAGGCAGTTACTGAGATCAAAATAGCAGGGAAGGGGGCTGTTTGGAAAGGTTAAAGGAAGTGCATTTTCTACTAGATTACCTTTTCTTTCTTTCATTTTTAAAAATTTTATGGGAAGCCATATTTGATCCATTTGTGTCCTAGATTTGTGTTGGCAAATAGTTCTCATCACTTGTGCCAACTCTAACCAACCCATGTGCCTTGAGACAAATTCTGAGAGAAGTGCCTGGGGAGCGCTGATAGATTAGCATTGTCTGTCATGGCAGGGGTGTGGCAGCATGCATGACTTGTATTTAACAACCCAGCCCTAGTCAAACAAATCCACCCACCCTGAAATACACCCCAAATTGCCTGTTGCCTAGTTGTGCATGCTTATTTGTTCACAATATATGTGGACGCCATGCGGGCATATAGATTTATCTTTCTGTTTGTGTGTAATATTTTAAAATCTGGTGTTTGATAAATTGCAACTTATTGGTTATACATTCTTTGTAACTTTAAATCATTTGAATTCCAATCCTGACTTTATTGCTAGAATGGGCATGTGAATTTGGACATGTTTTCCCATTAAATCTCAGCTCCACAATCCATCCATCAGTTTGCCATCCTATGGTAGTTTGTGCATAGCTGTGATTCTTTCTGGAAACTTGTTGTTAAGGAGCCCTTGATTCAGTTCTGAATCACAGGGACCCCACAGACGACAAAATGAAACGCCGTCTGTGCCATCTTTACAATTGCTGTTATGCTTGAGTCCGTTGCTTCAGTTACTGCTTCGCTCCCTCTGGTTGAGGCTCCTCCTCTTTTGCAAGGTCCCTTGACTTTCCCAGGAGCCCTGGTGGAGTGCTGCTTATGTGCTGGTGCAAGCCACAAGGTCAGGAGTTTGAAACCACCAGCCGCTCCTTAGGAGAACGATGGATATTTCTACTTGTGCAAAGAGTTGCACGCTTGCACAAACACAGGCCCTGTTCTACCCTGTCCTAGAGGGTTGCTGAGAGATGACTCAATGCCAGTGAGTTTAGTTTCCTTTCTTCTCTTTTACCAAGAACAACGTCCTTTTCTAGGGTCTGGTCTTCGCGATTAACATGCTTGAGGTATGTGAGACATAGTCTTGCTATCCCTGCTTTCAGAAGCTTCTGGAAGCTTTGCCATTGGTATCTCAAATACTAACGGGCCCACAGTGGATATGTTTTAGTGGCGCTTCTGGCCTAAGACAGACTAGCAAGAAGGACCTAGCACTGTCCTTCCAAAAATAAGTAAAAGGAAACCTGTAGAAGGTTGTTCGATCTAACTGAAAGATAAGCAAGCCCTCTAGGTTGCAAGGAAGCAATGGATCCAAGCCTGCAGACAATCGTGAAGGTGGCTTGTTGGCAGTAGGCATGTTGTCCATGGTATTGCCATGAGTTGGAATTTAGTTTAATGTAATTAGCAATGGAAAATTTTAAATAATACATTTAAAATGCAATAAATATGCCTACTTCAAAGTGAGGATTCATTTATATTAGATAATGCACATAAACTGCACAGTGAAATATCTGGCCCATACCAACCACTCAATTAATAGAGCTTTTAATAATAATAAATAAATAAATAAAACAAGTAATTAAAACAATGTCCATAGCAAGGAAAACTGGTTTTCAGCTTCATTACTCAATGTCCTGTTTTGATTTTTATATTATAGAATAATCATTTGCCAGCTTAACTAATACATCATTCCTTAATTATAACTGTCATGTGGGAAACTTTACTAATCCATGCCGCTTCTGAGAAATAAAATCACTTGAGCAGGTAACTAACTTCCTGACCCTGACTTTTTCTAATCCAAGGAGAGAGCACATCTCTATGAGGGCATTCTATCACAGACAGGACTCTGTGGATTTCACATGTCCTTGCAAAGCACAAACTAACCACACAACAGAAGAAGAGATCTACAATTGCAAATACTTCTGAAAGAGTCACAAATTTATTGGCAGACAGTGAGTGTAAAGAAGACCAGACTACCAGTGTGAAGAAATAATTAACCTCAAAGCAGGTTGTGATGACTAAATGTGGTAGTTTGCTCTTCTCAGTTGCAAGAGTTGAGTTGAATTTACTTTAAATAAAAAAAGTCGAGTGCCTGCTTAATTTTATCTTTCAAAAACTGGTTGTTTGAAAAGAGATGGCCTTCTGAAAGACTCCAAGAGCTTATGTTCCCAGATCTATGCCGATGATAACATTTGGTCAAGAGATTGTAGTTCTTATGACCAGAAACTGCTGGTCATTATTTCTGAGGATCATACTATTGTGCACATGGTATCACACACATGGGTTTGATATCTATGTTTATCTACTGCCATCCTTGAATCCATCCTTGAAGCGAAAGAAAGAAAAGGAACCTCTCAAGATCCTTTATACTGTATGGGAGCCCTGGTACTGTAGCGGGTCATGCTGGGACTGCTAACCCAAAGCCCTCCATTTCACATCCAGCACCTGCTCCTCGAGAACAAGAGGAGCCTGCCCACTGCAGTCAGAACTGACAGTCTCAGAAGGCCACAGGAGCACTTCTACCCTGTCTGAGAGAATAACTGTGAGTCAGTACCAACTCGTGACGGCTCTGAGTTTTCCTTTTTTTGTTTTAGACATTGGTAGGAAGGAGCCCTGCTGGACTCAGCTGCTTTGCCCCAAAGGTGGCAGTTGAAAGCCACAGCAGTTCTTTGAGAGTCTGCGTCCATGAAGATGACTGCCTCGCAAACACTCGGGAGCAGTTCAAGGTGACGCCCACAAGTTTGGGTTTTGTAGTTTATATCTCAGCAAAGAGAAGGCCATTATAACATCGAGAGTCAAAGAGGGCTGTCTACTTTCATAAGCATTTTAAATCTCAGAGCCCAAGGGGCCAGTGCTACTCTGTCCTTGAGGGCCACTAAGAATTGAAGTTGACTTGATAGCAGTGGCTTTGACCGTGGTTTAGAAATTTAGAGTTGAGAGACATGCTCACTATTTTCTCCCGTGTATTTTTGGATGACATAAAGTTATTATTTCTGCCCTCTGTATAACAGGGATAATAACATCCACTTCATTGGACTGTTATCAGAATTTATAAAATGAAATGAGAAATTGGTTTTTTCCATATTAAAATATACATGTTACTAAGTAAATTAATATCCTAGTCTCTCTGAAGACTCAGAGTTTATGAACAGTTTGCTTCAAAACTGACTCAAATCATTCATTCAATACCCCCAAATATTGGATGAGACTATTATGCTAAAATGTATGCAAATACTGAATATTCCAGGAAATTCCCCAAGAGAAGATTTTCACACAGTAAGAAGCATTCCTTGCTGATTATCAGAGGTGGGAGAGGCAGGAAGGGCAAATCACTAGGTAGAGGGTAGGTAAATTGAAACAAAACAAAAATAGTATCATGAAACAAACCCACAGCCCTTGAGTTGACACTGACTCACTGTGATCATAGAGAACAGAGTCGAATGCCCTGCGAACTTCTAAGGCCATGACTTTTGACAGAAGTCAACTGGCATCTTTCTCCCAATAAAGGTTTGAACGACCAACCCCCTGGTTAGCAGCCAACCTGTTCCACCAATGTGTTCACAAGAGCCATTCAACTCATGGCCACCAAGTGCAGTCTGACTCATAACAGCCCCATAGGACTTTGTAGCACTGCCTCAGGTGGCTTCCCAAGACTGAACTTGAGAGTCTCATCATTCCCTTGAGGAACTTGTACTTTCAAACCACTCATCTTGAGGCTTCTAGCCCAATACCTAAGCACTCAACCACCTAGACTTTTCCCAGTGAAAAATCAGGCTATATTTAATATTAAATTCAAATTTAAGAAAAGAAAAGTACTTCCTATTACCTGCAGGTTCTGAAGGTAAATATATACCAGTTGGTTTCTGGATTCAAAGAAAAATGAGGCCTCTCATTTTATTATCACGTTCATATAGGTCCAGGGCAAAACATGGGAAGGAGGAAGCAGAGTAAGATGCATGAGAGATCTGTGGTCAGACTGACTTGGGTCTTATTGTAATCTCTGATACTGATATTATTTACTTGTAAATAAGATTTGATATTACTTATCAAGAATTCAATCCAATCTCTGAGAAGATGATTGCTGTTGCTCTGACCCACAATGACCATGTGAAAGGGGTGGATTTCATTTACATGATGGCTACTCTTTGGAAGCCCATTGATGTGGCCATTGCTTCTCTATCTCACTGAGCGCCTTCCTTGATTTTTCTCTTTTTCCCATACTGGAGTAATTCTTTTCTGTTGACATTTCCAAACCAAGCATCCCAAGCCTCCCAGTCCTCATTTCTAAGGAGCATTCTGCTTGTGTTTTTTATAAGCTTAACAGATTTCTTTTAGCAGTATGTCTGGTATCGTATGATTCTCCAACGCCATATCTCTTTCTTATCATGTGCATATGACCATGGCTTGGGTCAGGTATACCTTGTTCCTTTTAGTGACAACTTTTCTTTTTGAAACTTTAAAGTAGCTTCTCTGCCTCTTGCCCGCACCCCTCCGCAACCTCCCAACATACACACATTGGCCCTTGGCAACAGATTTCCCCAATGCAATATGTCATTAGACTTCCTGAGTGTCACTTTCCCAGCATTGATTGTTGAGCCCAAAGAATGCAACCATTTAATTTTATTAGGATGCTATTGAAGAACTTTCATTTTCTTCACATTTAAGCATAATGCCCACTGAGGCTGCAGTTTTTGAGCTTCATCGCTAAGTGCTTCAAGTCCTACTCCTTTGGAGCAAGCAAGATTGCGTCATTATTTTTTCCCATGCCAATTGTTATTATATCTTCCTTCAGGACCGATGGCATATGCACATTGTTCTTGCAGTCCAGTTTCGGCAGTTATTTGTACAGCACACGTAGTGAATAAATAAGGTGGAAAGATACAACTATAGCGAGTGCCTTTTCCGTTTTAAGCCACAAAATATCCCCTTGCTCTGTCCAAATGATTGCCTCTTGATTCATGTACAGGTTGTGCATGAGCATGATTAAGTGTTCTGGAAATTTCCACAGTTCATCATTCATACTCTATAATTCATATAATTAGGCCAGCATATAAACATCAGAAACATATGAAAATGCTAAGCTTATAGGCAAAGTGGCACTCAACGGTAGACCAATCTCTTTCTCATCTGCAAAGGGAAATGCCTAAACTCTGAAGTGCATGAAGGAGGACAGCCGAAGAAAAAATGGACAGAAAGAGGATTATCGTTGCCTTGAGTCTCTTATGAGGTTTGAATGTATAAGTGAAAGTGTTTGTTGTTAGAGGCCCTTGATATGGTTCTGATTCAAGGTCATCCCAGGTCTGAATACAATAGGATGAAAGACTGCCTGTGCCAATCTCATTATCATTGCTGGGTGGAGTCCCTTGCTGCAGCCACGTGTCAATCTAGCTCAGGGTGGGCTTCCTCTGGTTTGGTTGACCCTTTAGTTTACTGAGAGCCCTGGTGGCATAGTAAGCTACCCATTGGGCGGCTATCTGGAAGGTCCGAAGTTTGAAACCACCAGCTGCTCTGAGGTAGATGGGTGTGGTTTCCTGACAAGTGGTCCAGGCTCAGAAACCCATAGGTCCAGATCTAGCCTGCCCTGGAGGGTCACTTGGAGTCAGAATTGATTTCATACTGTGAGTTTTGCTTTGCTTTGGTATAGTTTACAAAGCACGATGCCTTTCTCTTGAGATGGGTCGCTCCTGATAATAAGACCAAAGTATACCAGGTGAAGTCTCATGGTCTCACCATGACATCCTCTCTTTTACAGAGCTCTCTGACTGTAATACTTCCAAGACTGCTTTCCCCCCATTCTTTTAGCAGTTCATAGTATCGTCAGTACTCTTCCCCAATACCATATCAAATTAAACCAAATCAAATCCCCAAAGATATCAATTCCTTCTCAGTATTCCATTCATTGTCCAGCTTTCACAGGTATATGATATGATTAAAAAACACCCAGACTTGGCTCAGGTGCACCTTAATTCTCAAAAGTGATTATTTTTGCTTTTTAAATACTTTAAAGATATCTTATGCAGCAGATTTGGCCAAAACAACATATCATTTTTAATCTAGAATTCTGCACTGCTGCTTCTGTGGTGACTTAATGATGCTGTTTGTTGGTCTAAAATTTAAAAAATTTTAATCTTTTTATGTTGAAAGTGCATCACTATGGAAAGTATTGAAGATTGGAAAAGCTCACAAAACAAACTTATTTGATGTACCTTAAGATGATGTGGAAGCAGAAAGGCCAGTTATAGAATATAAAAATAGTTTACTATATGAATATCCTTACTATATGAAGATAATTCACCCATAAGCTATCATAAGATTTACCTTAGGTAAGTAAAGTTTGATGATTTGGGGGAAGTTTTATAAATTGTTCAACTATCTCAGTAGTTGTAAGATAAAATGAAAACAGAAAGATTTATAATATCAGTATATAATTTTTTAAGTTTTTCTGACTATAGATATATAATTAATTTATTAATTGATATTGCTTAACAGAATCCACTTGAACTGATAAAAATCTTTTTACCTTTTGATGGACACATTTGTTTTCAGTTTTGACTATTATCATTGGTGCAACTATCAACATTCATGTACAATGACTTACATGGGCTATATTTTTACTACCTTTGACAAGAGTAGAAATGACAGTAGTCTAGTAAATGTATGTTTAACTTTGTAACAAATTGCCAAGCTATATTACAAAAAGTGGCTACACCATTTTGCGTTTTCACTGGATATCAATGTGCACTGATGTTTTTCCATATGCACATCAATGTTTGACATGGCTTGTCTGCTGGATCATAGCTGTTCTAGAACATATGCAAACTAACTCATATATACTCATATTTCTATTCCATTTTATTCTTCCTGTACTTCAGGATTTTACTTCTTCCTGTACTTGGATTATGTACATGTGGCACTAATGATATTGTTCAATAATTTCTACATTCTGTTAGATCACCTTTTTTGTAATGAGAGTCAGATGAATAAATTTAGTATATTCACATGTAGTGGAAGTGAACACACTAAAGTGAGACTCATTAAAATAGGCAAATATCATAAATAGTTTGGGATGATGACATTTTAGCAAACTTAATAGGATATTTCTTTTAAGCATTATTTAAAACATACCAAAGTAACCAGACATAGTATTCAAGTGCATGCATGAGGGGTACAATTAATATGCCTATTTCGACATTATGTGGGACCAGATGACTCGTGACATTTTTGTATAAAGCACATAAAAATAGGCCTACTTGGATATCAGCTGTTGTGATATTATGAGTGGGCTTCAAACAGTTTGGGGGGAAATTGGAATGAAAAGAGAGCGGGAATTTTTTTCCCCAATGATCTTTTTGAAGGCCTCTGTTATACAGTAATGTTTGAGAACATTGAGGTACTCCGATGTTAAATAAGCATATCTCTGGGCTCCCTTTTTTTTGAGACCCTACAGCTGTATTTTATACTTTTTATATCTCTTTCTCTGATAATAGCCTGTCCACTTTCCCTTTTTTTATTATTATGTGACTATGCATGCTTTTAGCAGAACTCTCCCATCCCTCTGTAATGGGCTGCTTTTTATCTTTAGTAGTCTGGGACACCAGGTAACTAAGCTTGTTAGAATATGCCATAAGCAAGCATTCTCTAGATGCAGGCCCCGTGCACTCTCCTCGGAGCAAATTGCAGACAATACAAAATTTATTTACTCAAATATTTAGCCATTTTCTGCTACACACCAGACAGACTCTCTTCTGAGTTCTAAAAATACTACAACGAACATAGCACTTGCGTTGCTTACAGTCTAGTGACCTCTATGTTAATTCTTGACTCTAGTCTACAAAGACAAGGCTGTTTTATAAGGTAATTTGGGATAGCAGTGCGTTTTTGTGCACACACACAACACAAACACTACAATGCATCTTAGACAAATGCACTCTCTAGCAATGTAGGTTTTAGCTCTGTGTATGTGATTAATCGCTGATGGACTTGAGGTAGATGCTAGGAAGGCACCATTGCATCACGAGACATAGTTTGTATTCCAGATCTGGTTGGGTTAGTAACCCAACCAGTGATTGAAAGCATAGCAAAAAAGACAAAAAAGAAAATGATCTTTCCCTGATGGCATTTAGCTGACCAATATATATTATTGGTATGCAAAATAGATAAAGTTTCTAGAGTTGGCTTGCAAATCATTTAGAGGGATACACAGTGCTGCAGGTCCTAAGTGGAATAAAGAGACCATAAAGAGCATACTTGAGCTTCGGGACCTTTAATCTATCCCTATTAGTTGGTTCTCCCTTTCAGAAGAAGTTTGTTTTCATTTCCCTTTGGGATTAAATAGTAAATAGGTATATAGAAATCAAATATGTAGAAATAGAACCTGTGCATAACTGTTCCGTCACATTATCAGGCTCTCTTGCCTTAACATTCAGCGTGCACTTTCCTGGCACACAGGCCTATTTGAGAGAGTTCTTTGAGCTGCCCTTTGAAAACAACTCCTTCTCACCAGGAACTCACAGGAATAATCATCAATAAGAAGACACTGACATTTTTCTCAGGGTGTAAAGTGCATGGCCTCAGGACTCATGTTCTCATTGCACTGGGCGTAAACAATGACTAATCAATATAAAGGGCCAGGTGGCATCACAGGTTAATTCACTAGGCATCTGGGAGTTTATATAAACATCTCATCTGAGATGCATCCTTTGCTTGAGGTACTTGTGTGTGTGGGGGGGAGTGCTTTCCCACTCTCTCCCTGGGTTTGAAACAACACATATTTTAAATAGTTTGAGTCAAATCACATGATGGTTGTTTTTCCCAGGGAAAATCCCAGCCCTAGGTCAGCAGGTGGGTTACGGATTAGAGAGGTTGGGATGTGCTGACAGCTGTGCTCCCCCACCCTCCAGTTCCACCCCCCCAGGTTTTCTGGCATCTACTCCACCCCATCTACAAGGCTGCTTGGGTCTTTCTTGTCAGTCATTCCTGGTCATCGTCACTATAATTTAGCTAATTCACTCAAACCCCTGCTTTGAAAGGCAGTAAAACACACAGTATCAATTCAAGTACAGAAGACACCTCATATAGTATCTAAAGTCAGACATGTCTATGGATTAAAAAAAAAAAAGATAAAGATCTCTCGTTTAATAGTTAGAAGTGATTATTTTCCCGCTACTTTACAAAGTAAACTCAATGTGGAGGTCATTATGACTGAGTCCCTAGATGTTTACCAAATCCCAACACTCAATTGCATTCTTAATTGTTTTGCAAAAACATTGGCTTAACTAATTAATAGGAATGGGTCTCTGTGTTGCTTTAGAGGCTAGAACATTGAAGCCTTTAGGACTCATTTCAAATTAGCTACTCGGCTTGATTAACACATTTGGCCCATGCAGGTTTTTGGTATGAAGAAGTAAGGTCAGAGTACTGATGCATAATTTTATTTGTTTTGTTTTCTTTTCATATACAAGGCATCGTTATTCTTTTTGAGCAATAAAGAAAAATATTTGCTTTGTTTGTATGCAGTTTCAAATTTGTTAATTTTTGAAAACACTTTTTCACTTTATGCATGTTGAAGAAATTAGTAAATATAAAGTTTAAAAAAAACTTTACTTTTCAAAAGCTGTGGAAATCTGTGGAGCAAATTAGCTCTCTATTCACATACATTTGGTTTCATGCTGTTTAAAGTCCTTACACTGTAACCTCATTCACTGTTTCCCTGTGTTTCTATTTTCATTTCTCCTTCTTTCCAGATTCTTTCGACTTGGGAATTTTGACCACGGGTATTTCCTATGCATGTGATATCAAATGGTGGTTTTTCTCAGGAGGGCTAGGGTTCACCCTATAGATTTCCCTATTACTTAGCTGAAAATTGAACCACAGGGTTGAGTGCAGCTCCAGACATAGACTTAGAAGTCCTAAGGGCAAAAGTCTTAGGAGTTCCACCAATCTGTCTCTACAAAGTAAACATTTTCTCTTTTATGATATTGAGTGTGTCATGCATTTTTCTCCCACTCACTCCAGGATCGTCTCATGTCATCCTTCCAGAGAAATTCAGAGTGAAAGCAAAACACCATTTACTTCCAATCTCTGGGTTGTGGAGACTGATGCTCATGTGGGCCATTAGTCCAGTAGACCAATTGCTCCATTTGTCTTCATTTTTCTTCTCCAATCTATGCTTTGGATGAACAAACAACACAAAACTAAAACCCAAACTCCTGCCACTGAGTTGATTCGAAACCAATCATTGCGCCTTTGATATCAGCTCATAAACTTTGAAGGCACCAGTAGCTACCTACTGAGGTATGACGGGAGCATTTTCTCTGTGGTTGATGCTATACCCATTGATCATGGTGCCCCTGAGATGATGGTCCTAAGCCTCCAGACTCTATGACTATTTCCTGAAGGTGTTATATTCTATTTTAGAAGTTTTAATAACTTACCGCCTGTATGTTCCACTCTATTTATAGATCCTTATGTAGAAAAATCCTGTCATACCTATCTATCGTTGGGTATCATCGCATTCTCCTTCCTATAACTGTTTAGCTTACATGCCTATCCATGCAACCAACCACCCATAGAATATTATTATTACTGTTGTTGCAGGGGTATGCATATACTAGTGCATACATCGGTTGCATTTAAGTCTTATACTGCAGTGCCTTACTTTGCTTTTATCATTGTTTGCTGGACTCCTCTAGCTACCATAAATGTTTTTTTTTTGTTTTTTCTGATTTCCTTGTAAGATTTCTCATTGTGAGTGTAGAAGAATCTGTTGGAGTTTTACATGATGAACTTGTACGCTGGCAGTTTGCTGATATTCTGGTTAGTTCCAATAGTTTTCTCGCTCTGTCTTGGGAGTTTTCAGTGCAGAGGATTCTCCCATCTGCTAACAGACTTTTATATATATAGGGGGCATCACCGCCTTCTGGTGGTGGGAGTAGGAGGCCCAACCTTGCTGCTGGATTTGAACCTCCAACACAGGGTGCCGCAGTCCTATGCACAACCACTACACCACTGGGGCTCAGCCCAGACTTTTAATATTTTTTAGGGACAATTTTGATACTTTTAGTTCACCTTTCTTGCCCAATAGCTCTGCCTAAATTTTTTTGTGCAATATTGAATAGGGGTGGTGATAAGAGGTACCTTTGTGCTCACTTCAGCAACACATAGGTGAAGAAGCAATTTTGTCTGCTTTCTTTTGGCTTACTGTTTTTCTCCTTTAAGATTAATGGTGGCCAGTGACTTTGTATATGCTTCTTTGCTCTTAATTATATTGAGAAATTCCCTTTCTATGCCTCCCCTTAATTTTTTTTAGAATTTAAAAATCAGAAATAGATTTTGGATTCTGTCAAATGCATATTCTGCATCCATTGATACGATCATATGGTTCTCATATTTTATTTAGGTGGTCTATTACATTGTGTTCCCCACTAATAATATACCAACCTCACATGTCTTGTTTAACTCCTACTTGGTCATTCTGAATTATTTTTGACATGCTATTGAGTTCTACTGATGAGGATTTTGTTGAGAATGTTTTCATCTATAATGATGAAAGCTATTTGTTGACAATTTTCTTCTTAAAGACCTCTTTGCTCAGTTTTGGGATCAGGTTTCTTCTCTAAATGTTTGGCATAATTTGCAGGTGAAAACATCTGGCTGGATTCAGACTTTTTTTTTTAATTCATTTTATTTGGGCTCTTATAGCTCTTATCACAATCCATCCATCCAACCATTGTGTCAAGCACATTTGTACATAAGCTACCATCACCATTTTCAAAATATTTTCTATCTACTTGAGTCTTTGCTATCAGCTCTTGACTTCTCCCTCCCCCCCACTCTCTCATGAACCTTTGATAGTTTATATTATTTAAATTATTGCTATTTTGTCATACCTTACAATGTCCGATGTCTCCCTTCACCCACTTTCCTGTTGTCTGTCCCCCCTGGGAGGGGGCTATGTGTACATAATTATGTTCGGTTTCCCCATCTTCCCCCCAACTTCCCCTTATCCTCATTACTCTGGGTTTTATCTCTTCTGGATTCCCTGTGTTTCCAGTTCTTTTGTGTACCTGTAAACATGGTCTGATCTAGCTGGATTTGTAAGGTAGAATTGGGGTCATGATAGTGAAGATGGAGAAAGCATTAAAAAACTAGAGGAAAGTTGTATGCTTCATTGGTGCTATACTGCACCCTGACTGGCTTGTCTCTTCCTTGTGACCCTTCTGTAAGGGGGTGTCCAATTGTCTGAAGCTGTCCTTTGGGTCTCCACTCTGTCCTTTCCCTCATTCACAATGATATGATTTTTTGTTCTGGGTTTTTGATGCTTGATATCTGATGTCATCAACCTCTCATGATCACACAGGTTGGTGTGCTTCTTTCATGTGAACTTTGTTGCTTCTCGGTTAAATGGATGCTTGCATATCTTCAAGCCTTTAAGATCCCAGATGCTATATCTTTTGATAGCCAGATACCATCAGCTTTCTTCAACACATTTATTTATGCAACCATAAATAAGTTTTGTTTTCAGCAACCATATCTCGAAGGTGAGCATCGTGGAATGCCAGGTTAATACAACAAAGTGTTCTTGTGCTGAGGGAGTACTTGAGTAGAGGTCCACTGTCTGTCTGCTACCTTAATACTAAACCTATAAATATATGCACATAGATCTATTTCCCCATCATCATATATAAATATATTTACATATGCACATACCTATATTTAGACCTCTATTAATGCCCTTTGCCTCCTAGTTCTTTCCTCTATTTTCTTTTATTGTTTTCTTGTCCCACTATCATGTTCAGCCTTCATTTGTGTTTTAGAAATTCCTCTCGGTTACATTGTCCTTGATCAAGTCCTCTCATAAAATGTATGCACCTGGCGAACCTTTTGCTAAGTGAAATAAGTACATTCTAAAAGGACAAATTTTATAGGAGACCACCATTGTAAAGTCAAGGAAACATCTTCACCCAAAAAGAACCATTATTTTATAATTACCAAGGGCCTGAGGGGAGAGTAAGATAAAAAAACTACATGGGAGGTCCTTATTAACTTGAGTGAATAAGAAGACTAGAGAAAAAAGGGGTGAGTTATTAAAAACCTTTTTTCTTTCACTTTTTCTATGTATTTCATGAGTGACTCTTAATTTGCTAAGAGAGATTAGGGATTTCTACTGATTGTCACTTTCATGAGAAGGGAATAATGCCTATGTTATTTTATTTGATTATTATTTATTTGATTTGATTTGATCTAGATAAGATAAATTATATGAAGAAGAATGTGGCATCAGGATGGAAACTCATTAACATACTGAAATATGCAGACGACATGACCTTGCTTGCTGAAAGTGAGGAGGACTTGAAGGACTTGCTGATGAAGATCCAGGATTGTAGCCTTCAGTATGGATTCCAACTCAGTGTGAAAAAGACTCAAACCCTCACACCTGAATCAATAGGTGACATCATAACAAATGAATAAAAAAGCTTGAAGTTGTTAAGGCTTCTGTCTGGCTTTATCCACAATCGATTCTTATGGAAATAGTGGTCAAGAGAAAAAAATACATAATATATTCGGCATATGGGCTGCACAAGACCTCTTTACAGTATTGAAGAGCGAGGATATTACTTTGAGGACTAAGGTGTGCCTGACTCCAGCCATGGTATTCTTCATTGCACAATTTGTTTGTAAAAGTTGGACATTGAACAAGGACAATAATTGGAGAATTGCTGCATTTGAATTGTGATGCTAGAGAAGATTACTGAAAGTATCATGGACTGCTGAAAGGAAAAACCAATCTGTGTTGACATAAGTAGGCTGGAGTTCTCAAGGATGGCAAGAATTTGCCTACTTTGGACATACTTGCAGGAGAGAGCAGTCCCTGGAGAAGGACATTATATTTGGTAGAGCAGAGGGGCAGCAAAAAAGAGGGCAGCCCTAGATGAGATGGATTGGCTGCGTCAATGGCTTCAGACATGGGACAACTGGGAAGGTGGTACACAACTGCTTAGTGTTTCTTTCTGTTGTGCACAGAGTCACCATGGGTCAGAGCTGATTCAGTGGCATCTAGCAACAACACAACAATAGACGCTGATTATTTAATTACTTATTGTACTTCTCTGTTACTGGGGCAGAAATGGAGACTTTCACTTGTCTGTCATGGAATTTGGGAAACAGTTATCTGTTCAGCAGAATGGAAGTGATTTGTGTCCATTCTAACAGAATGGGAGAAATTATCTAGAATATCATTAGTATCTCATGTACATAAAATTTTTGCTGAAGATAATTTTGAAATGGTTGCAGTAGAGCATAAACAGAGAACTGCTGGATATTCAAGTTGGATCTAGAAGAGGATGTGGCATGTAGAATGTCATTGTTGATATCAGAAAGCTCTTTGCTGAAAGCAATGAATATCAGAAGATGTTTGCTTGTGTTTTATTAACTATGAAAAGAGATTCAACTGTGTGGATCATAACAAACTCTGAATAACATTGTGGAGAATTCAGAACACTTGATTATGCTTCTGTAGAACTTGTGATGCATAAACCAAGAGACAGTCATCTGAACAGAACAAGGTGATGCTGTGTGGTTTAAAACAGGTGTGTACCAGGGTTGTACCCTACTTATTCAATCTGTAGATGATACAATCTTGTATGCTGAAAATGAAGAGGATTTGAAAAACTTGCTAATGAAGATCAAAGACTGTGGCCTTCAGTATGGATTACAACTCAAATTAAAAACCCAACAAAAACAACAAAAAATCTCACAACTGGATCAATAGATAACATCAATATAAATATTGGAAACATGGAGTTCTTCAGGATTGCAGTTTACTTGGTTCTACAATCAATGCTTGGGGACGTAGCAATCAAGATATCAAAGAACCTATTTCACTGGGAAGTCCACTGCACAAGACCACTTTGAAAGGTTAAAAACAAAGATGTCACTGTGCAGACTAAGGTGCCACTGACCCAACCAACTTAAAAACCTCAAACTCACATCCATTGAGTAGATTACAACTCATAGTGACCCCCCTATAGGGTAAGTTAGGACTGCCCCTGGGGGTTTCTAAGACTTAAAGTCTTTTTCCTTTAAACAGTTTTATTGGCATATAGTTTACATAGCATACAATTTAATAATTCAATCATATCAAGAAGAGTTGAACAAGCATCACTGCAATCAGTTTCTTGTACTCATCATTATTAGCTCCCCATTTCCTCCCCAACCTCCTCTGACATGCCCCCTCCCAATCATTAATCCAGGTATTGTCTTTATAGATTTATATAACCTGGATTTCATATACAGGAAAGCATTGAAAAATGAATTTTAAGAACTAATATGAATGACAAAGTAAAAAAAAAATTTTTTTGCCTCCAGTAAAAAATATTTTCAACTCTTCTGGTCCTTGGTCCTTAGCATTTAATTCATCAAATCTGTTCTTGGGATGGGCAAAGTGTCTATGTGAGTAGAAAACCTCATCTTTCCCCTGTGGTGAGGCTGGTGCCTTTGAACTGCTGACCTAGCAGTTAGCAGCCCCACAGGTAACACCGTTAAGGCTCTTGAGCCTGACCCACTCTCTAGAATCTTCCATTGCCTTATCCGCATGTGAAAGCTGGACAAGAAATAGCAGCGATCAGAGGAGCATTTGAATGACAATGTTGGCTAAGACTAGAGAAAGTAGCTGTCATTCTCAGAAGAACAAATCGATTTTGGAGACATTACAGCCAGGAGTTCTTCTTAGAAGACTGATTGGGAAGATTTTGTCTCATGTACTTTGGACAGGAGATCCCAGTCCTTCAAAAAGGACATCATGTTTGGTATAACACAAGGAAGACCCGCAGGGAAGGGGACTGACACAGTGGCCACAACAACTGGCTCAACCATAGCAAGATTTATGCTGTGTTTAGTTCTGTTGTCTACAGGGTCCCTAAGAGTTAGAACCAACTCAAGGGATCTAATAAAACAATAGTCTTCTGTGCACTTACAGCAGTGATGGCGACCAGCATATTACTCGTTTGTAAAATCTATTTCTCCCTATGAGCTTCATTGTGGGCTTTCTGGCCATCTCACTAGTGAGGGACTGTCCAATTGGTATTTCTCTATAGGATGAAGGCTGTGGAACTCGTTTCTCTAACAATGACAAGTATGAGGTAGTTTTTACTACGGTAAAAAGCATTAATAAAATAGAATGAAATCTAGTTATGTCTTCCAAGTACCATATGTCTACCCTTTCACTCATTGTCATTTCCTTCAACTAAATTTCTGCACATTTTCCAAAGGAGAGGCCAATGTTTCTTTGTGTTTCAATTGTGAGGTCTGATGAATTATTTTCCATGAGTCATTAACAGCTATACAAGTAAAACCCTAAAAAATAATTTTAGGGATGTTTCGGTTTTCATATTTTATTCTCACTCAGGAAGTTAAAAAATTTAAAAATTTATTTCTAAAATCACCTAGAAGCCACAATATGATACTCTTGTTGTCTTAGAAAGTATTGTTTTCTATGGGATTTGTGTTTCACATGTTGCATTTCATAAATAATGGAAGAATAAATTAAAATTAATAAATGTAATGAGAGCTATAAAATGCCAACTTACAAAGGCAATGTTATTGACAATAAACCAAGTACAGTGCTGCTAAGAATAGTAAGAGACTGAATCATAATAAGTCTTTGTATTTGCATGGCATTCTTTATTCAAGATATAGAGCTTTAAAACATTGTGGTTATTCCTAGAGATGTTTTAAAATGTCTTAGATATATTAAAAATGCTTATTCATTCACATAGTCATTTAACATGGGGATATATTGGTTAAAAGATTCAAAACAATCCCCATCTTTATAAAGCTTGCAGTTTTTTTGGTAGAACAGCCATTTATAGAATAAGCACCTCAAGTCTAAAAGTGAACTCACTGTCATCAAATCTATTCTAAACCACAGCAGCCCTATCGGGCAAGGTAGAACTGTCCTTGTGGGTAGGAGGAGTTCATCACAGGAGTAGAACTTTCTCCCGAAGGGTGGCTGGTGGTTTTCCACTGCGGCCCTTGAAGTTTGTAGCGCAGTTGTAACCACTATGCCACCTGGTTGCCTCAAATAAGCAGCTAAACAAATACAAATTAGCTATTGTATTGTTAGACCCTTTAAGGTGGAAAAGAAGACTTTCTTGAGAACATGATAGCTACATTGAAAACTGAATGAAGAGGGTGGTAAACAGAAAGCTCAGTAAGACACTTGTAGTAGGAAGGTGTGTTAGTCTGGGTAGGCTAGAAAAACAAATCCACATAAACTCACCTGTATCTAAGGGAGAGTTTTATATAAAGGAAAAGTGTACATAAAGAGAGCATCCCAACTCAGTGCTGCCCAATCATAAGTCCAACATTAGCCCATATGTCCGATACCATTATACAAAGCCTTCCTCAGTCTCACAAAACACACGCAATGATGCCGACTGCAGGAGGAAAGACAAATCAGTAACGAGGAAGCATCTCAGCATTGGCAGGGGTCTCCAGGCAACTGCTCCAGCACCTAGGGCTGCATCAGGGTAGGTCCATTGGCTTCTCCTTGGGATGTCTTGCAGGAAGTGAACTTTGCCAGCTGAAGCAGGAAATTGGCTAAGGCAGCTGATCCAACCATCAGAAAGCAAGAGACCTGAGAACTAGAAAGGTGAGGCTTACCAAGCCACTTATCTTGCCCCCCTTCAATTAATACTAAATGTGTTTCTTGGCCGGGTTAGCACAATAAACCTTAACTATCTCAGAGGGCATGAAGGAAAGGAAATAAGAAGGAAGCTATAGAAGCTAGGGAGAAGTCCATAAAAACTAGACCATCCATGAACTTGTATACCACATTCAGGTGATTTGTCTTTTTATTAAGCATGTTTGCTTAATTAAAAAAAAACAGAATTTTTTTCAAAGTTATGTATCTAAAATTTTTTTTTGCCAAACAACCTTATCACTTTTAAGGTATTCTTCATTCTATTTAATATGTTTGTAAAATCGGGGAGTCTAGTCTTGGAAACATTTTTCAAACTCATTTGTTTGAATGGCTGAAGGCACTTCCCTTGCTTTTCTTCACCTCTTCTACCTATGTCTTCAAATCACTGGCCTATCTTGTCCCTCTTCATTTGCAGAAACAAAAAGAAGTTGCACAGACTGAGATCAGGTGAATGAGGTGAACGGGGCAAGAGAGACATGCTGTTTTTCAGCCCAAAATTGGTACACTGGGATGGGCTGCATGACCATTGTCCTGGTGGCAAAATCAGTCCCTGTCTGCCACAAGTCAGGCCTTTTTTTGTCACACATCATTACACAATCTTTTCAGAACATCTAAAGAGAAAGCTTAATTAACAGTCTGACTTGGTGGAGTGAGCTCTATATACACGATCCTTCTCATGTCAAAAAATCAAGTAAGTAGCAGTTCTTTGGGGGTGGTCCCTCGGATAAAGTCACTAAAAAGGCAATGGGTACTGTGTAAGTTATGTATGTGAGAAATATTACCATGGCTAAGGTTTGCAATGATTATACGGGCTATAATTTGGAATACACACTAGAGGGGAGAGAGAGAGAGAGAGAGAGAGAGAGAGAGAGAGAGAGAGAGCAGCTTTTGTGTGGCTTTTTTTTTTACTAGCTTTTTATTCTCTTTTTATTCAGTATATTTTTTTGTTTTGTCTCTGATATTGTTTCATATATATATAATAGGCATGGGACTCAAGCCTGAGGAAAAAGCAATGGGAGCCATTGCTTGGGGAGATGAGGAGGCGGGGTGGTGGTGGTAAGCAAGCAATGCCTTAGACAAGGGAACAACTAGGGAGTGAAAAGCAAGCATGAGGAAGGCAGAGGGACCATGGGGGTGTTGGAACAACAAGGAAGCTGAGAGGAATGACTAAGAGACAAAAGAAGGGTGAGTGTGATGGTGGGAAAGGAAGAAGGTAAAAGGACACAGAACTATATAGGAAGCAAAGCTATGAATAGAGGAATAAACATAGGTATGTACATGTGTAAATGTATCAATGTGTAAAAATAGAGGTATTGTCCTAGACACCTATATTAATAGAAGAATGCATTGAGGAAATGGAAGGACTTTGAGCCTCTGCTCAAGTCCTGCCTCACTGCAAGGACACTTTGTCCTAACAACCAGGCATTATGTGATGCTCATCAATCCAATACAATCACTGAAGACAAAGCAGGCACATAAACAAAGGTGAAGAAAGCTGATCGTGCCAGGCTATCCAAAGATATAGTGTGTGGGGCCTTAAAGGCTTGAGGGTTTAAAGTTAAACAAGCAGCCATCTAGCAGAGAAGCAACATGCAACCTCGAAGAAGCGCACCAGCCTGTGTAATCATCAGGTGACAGACGACAGGATCAGGTAGTAGGCATCAGAAGACACAAAACAAACAAACAAACAAAAGGAAATACTGTTGAGAATGAGGGGGGGGTCAGAGCACAGATCCAAAATCCATCTGTAGACAATGGGACATCCCCTCTCAGAGCGGTCACAAGGAAAGGATGATTTCAACGGGGGCAAAGTATAGTTACCAATGAAACACACAATACTCCTCTGGTTCTTTGAAACTTCCTCACCCTCCACTATCATGACCTCAATCCTGCCTTTCACTGTGGACTAGACCAGAGCTTGTACATAGGTATATATAAGAGGTCACAAATTATGGAATCCGGGTAAGATAAACCCTTCAGGAATCCAGGTAAGATAATCCCCTCAGGAATAGAAATGGGAATAGGGATACCAAGGTAGGGCATGGAGCATGGAGAATTGGGGGTGGGGGGCAGAGAACTTTGGGGAAAAGGATAAAGCAGTCAGTGTAAAGTATGAAAATAATAGTTTATAACATCAGCAAGTCATGGGGGTGGGGAAGAATAAAGAAGAGCTGATATCAAGGGCTGAAATAGAAAGTGAAAGTTTGGAAAATGATGATGGATACATATGTACAAATATTCTTGATACGATTGATGTATGGATTGTTATAAGAACTATAAGAACCCCGGTAAAATGATCTTTAAAAGAAAGAGAGCGGTGGGAGCAATATGCAGAGATTGTATAGAGAGCAGATGCTTCCATTGTACTGTGATGACCTTCACTCCATCTCTTGGAAATCCTAAGGCATATTAAAGAGTGCTCTAGAATTCCCCCCGTACCAGAAGTGGAAGGCAGGGCCACTTCATTTGGATACTGAACATAAGGTTACATGAAAAGACTGAAGAACTCTGGGCTACCTTGGTTGTCAGTGGAACCAGGAAGATGGTGCTTCTGGAACCCCAGACTGTGTTGGATCAGCAGAAAGGGCAAGAGCTAAGGAGACACCAGAATTAGAACTCCAGACTTTGCCCAACTTTATCTCTGGAAATGGTCATTATGAGTCAGAAAGGACTCTAGGCCAGTGAGTTTGGTTTTAAGTTTTATCTCACTATTTTTTCACACAATCCTTGAAGATTGTTCATCAATCTGTTCTACTTTTGTTATTAAAGAAGGTTGTGAACAGATAAACTAACTTATCTCACCTCCCAAACCATGTTATTTGTCTTCCTTGCTGGCAGATGTACTTGCAGGGAAGCTTTGTTATGGTTTGTATCACCAGTTCAGATGATGAACATGAAGTAGAAAGAGCTTTTCACACCGCGTGTGGTTCTAGAAAAACAACTTGGTATTTTGATTCCAAATCCAGTTTGCTTTTATTATGCTAATTTTCTTGAATTTATTGTAATCGAAAACATTGGCAAGGATTTTCATGGTGTCTTTCCCAAATCTCTAAGCCTAAACTAAACAGTCATGGACACAAAAGTATGCTAAGGTGGATTGCGGGTCTTGCCTGGCAGTAGCATAGCATGAGAGGAGTACTTGCTGGGGCCACCCAAGCATCATGGCTGGACAGGCATTTCGAAAGTTTCTTCCCCTCCTTGACCAAGTATTGGTGGAAAGGAGTGCTGCTGAAACTATAACCAAAGGAGGCATTAGGCTTCCAGAAAAATCTCAAGGAAAAGTCCTGCAAGCAACAATAACAGCTGTTGGGTCAGGCTTGAAAGGAAAGGCTGGAGAGATGGAACCAGTGACGGTGAAAGTTGGAGATGAAGTTCTTCTCTATGAATCTGGAGGCACCAAAATAGTTCTAGATGATGAGGATTATTTGTTATTTTGAGATGGTGACATTCTTGGGAAGTATGTGGACTAGAGTAAGCCATGATTGAAATGGCATCATGTGAAGCTGCCCATTCCACTGAGATTCTGAAATCTGTCACCATGTAAATAATCTTAGGTCTCCCTTTTATAATAAACTCATGATGTCATTAAAAAAAAGTATGCTAAGGCTCTCCACTGATAGCATTGCTATATTTTATGCTATATTTTGGAACTAGAAATACCAAGTAAGATTCAAGGAATAAGTTGGGGCTATTTAATTGGTAATTTATTTTTATGTCCAGTTAACCTTTTCCCACTTATGTGTCATTTCAAAGAATCATAATTCAAGAACATTCCACTCATAAGTAGCACTTGGGATTTACAAGAGGCTAGGGGAATGGTTCTTCAATCCGGTAATTGTTGTAATATGTATTCACTTCCTGTTGCTTCAAAAACTCAATGAAATGCTATCTATTCTCTTGAGAAAATCACTTCATATCTCTATGCTAATAGGACACTATACATATATATACACAGACAGAGATTTTCACTTATTTAGCATAATAATTCCAGGGAAACAAGAGAGCCAAGCTATATGAGATTTCATTGAACTTGGATTTAATACTAGGTTTATGGGTTAGTGAATAACTAGAGTGGTGCTTCCTGAAACTCCTGCCTATAGTATGTGTGGTCTCGCAGCTACTCAGAAAAGAGCAATTTTGCTATTAAAACCCCACCATTGACTTTGGAGCCCGAAAGCTTTGAAAAACTACCCCATTTAGCCCACAAGATATCTTGCTATTGAAATAAATGAACATTTTCCATCCCCATTTGATGGTTTAGCTAGAATTTTGTGTTCTCACTACTCCAGTAATTAACAGCTCACATGACTGCAATCTCTATATGAACATAAAGATTAAATACAAATTCTAGGCCAGCTTGCAACTAGACCAAATAATCCTTTTTGGTTTCTAGGTCCAAATCCAATCTTATATTCACCCTAATGGACCTCTGTTAGATTTTTGT
Source organism: Nesogale talazaci (assembly GCA_004026705.1). Taxonomy (NCBI): domain Eukaryota; kingdom Metazoa; phylum Chordata; class Mammalia; order Afrosoricida; family Tenrecidae; genus Nesogale; species Nesogale talazaci. Next base: position 23,576 of record PVJH01016942.1, on the reverse strand, counting down.
CGCTTTTTCATTATTCCTTGGGATCCAAGACTGTGCACAACCATGTGCTGGTTCGAATCCTATTGGGGAAAAGCTCTGTGGATCTCTCCGTTTGAATTTCAGTATGAGCTCTTGTTGGAGATAAGAGTCCAGTATGAGCTCTGGGTTGAAGATAAACACAGCTGGTGTTTAGGCGCTGGGAGTTCATGCTCATGCCTGGTGGCATGAAAATGGAAGGAGGCGCTGACACAGTCCATGCACTATTCATTTATTTTAGTTTTTATTTATTGTACATTATTATTCATTTAAAAACTTTTACGAAGCGCCTGCTGTATGTCAGGCCTAATCCTTGGGTAATACAAGGGGTTAATATGCTTATCTAATAACGGAAAAGGTAGGGAATTTGAGTTTGATTCTGAAAAATCAGATTCTCCCATGACATATAGGAGGTTGCCATGAATCAGCATCGTCTTTTGGGCAACAAGTCCTAAAGTGTCAGATCTGCTCTTAGGAATTTGAGGGACATCGCTGAGCCAAGCAAGGACCTGGTGTCGCCTTGGCGCTGACACGGATGGTGTGGCATGTACTCACCGAGGATGCCCCCGCCGCTGGAGCATCGGCACAGTTTCCCATCCCCAACCCTCACGAGCTGGGGAAGTCAGGGCCTGGAAGCCCCACCTCTTTGCTCAGGAGGAAGCGTACATGCTAGGATTGACTTTCAAGTGAAATGTTGTCCTATCAGTGGAGGGTGACTTCCTGCACTTCTGGTGTGAGGTTCAGGTTGCATTTAGTGGACATGTGCGATGACGATGTTTCTACTGGTCTCTATAGGAAAACAAATTCTGCATCTGAAACAACTAACTTACAATCAAACATTTGGAACACATCTAGCTTGTTAGTTAAGTATGACCTCTGTATCTGTCTAAAGCCGCATTTAAAGTGACCAGATTTTAAGCAGGACACCATTGACTGGGGGTGGTGTTCTTGATTAAAAATTGGGTCTATCTGGAGCAACAAAAATTTTCAAAGAACTCAAAAATACTATTGTAATATATTTATTTTAATTTGAAAATGCCATGGGATGTTGTTCAATTTTTAAAAAGTGGGGCATGTGGTCACTTTGTATTTAAGTGTAGTTAGGCATGCATTCCCATAAAAGTAGCAAAACCAAGATAGAAGTCACTCATCAAACAGGTATTCCTTGTCTGTCCGTGCTGCACAAAACTTGCCTTTCAGGAAGAGGTGTGAAGGGCAAACCATTGTTGCCAGGACACAATTTGTTTCCAAGCATGACTCTGATGATTCCTAGACTTGCTAGTTGGGTAATTTGGAGAAGTAGCTTAACCTTTTCACCCTCAATCATCTCATCTGAACACGTGGGTCTTAGCTTCAGGATTATAGTGGCCTGTTGTTAGGATTAGATGAAAGGATATATGTGAATGGGATGCTATGGGTTAGTTTTAAATATTGATTTTTCCCAAGGTAAATATAGATTGTGCCCTAAAAGAAGAGGAAGAAATGATCTGTATCAGAAAGTGATAGAGCAAAAGTGCATACTGTGGGGAAACTTCCTGAAGGAATGGGTAGTTGAATAGGATGTGCTTACCCATGGGGAAAAGGCTAAGAATCATCTGAAGAGAAGCAGAAGTCTCGGGGTGGTGTGAACGATCAGCTGGTAATCAAAAGGTTGTAGCTAAAGTTGACCTAGGAGCCTAAGAAGAAAGGCCTGGTGATCTGCTGTGGTAAATCAGCCACTGAAAACCCTTTGGAGCCCAGCTCCCTCTGACACACATTGGTCCCTATGAGCTGGAATTGACTCGGCACCCAGTTTTAGAGAGAGATAAGATCATGAGAGGAGAGAAGTCTCGTAATGTGTGAGCTTACTTTGTTGAGCTGCACACATGTGCATATTCTTTACATTGAGGGCAAAGCTACAATGTGCTTTTATTTAAGCCATGACCCTTAATAGCCAGAATCCAAAAGGACGACGCCATTTCCTAATTTTAAAAATCTTCTCTCTTCTAATGCATTTGAACCTTTAAAATTAGAAGAAGCATCTGATTTCTGTCAGAGAGTGCCTGTCTTGGTGTTTCTCACCAGTGGCATAATTTTACCAGCAGCATAATAAAAATAACTTACAATGAAAAATATTCAGACACATAAAAATATCCAGTTTCTTATAGGCCATAATAGTTTGTACAACAAGTAATCACTTTACATCACACACACACACACACACACACACACATCTCACTGCATCCCAGCCACAACAAGCTAGTTAATCGCCTGATTTGCTCCTGCTCTGCTGTCTTTTCACAGTTTTTCTCCGTCTGGATTGCTGCTCTCCCTTTCTTCCTCTTCCTGTTTGAGGTACATCTACCTGACCAACTCTTCTTCCTGACCAACTCAAAAGCATTACCTCTATAAAGTGGTCCCAATGCCTACAGAGGAAAAGGGTCTTTAAGCCTATGGTAGTTACAAAATCTTGCAAAGGGGTGGATCAGACCACAGCCGATGAACTCATGTGGAGGCATGCAGGCGATAAATAGCTCAAGGGAGGTCAGATATAGACACTCTCTGCTTGTTCTTCCAGTTGACAAGACACATGAAGCTAAACTCAAGCCCTGGAGCTGGAGGAACCACATGGAGACCTCTTTTGGTGCTGAGATGCTTCCACCACTGGTCTGTCATCTTGGGAGTCATTGCAAGGCTGTGTGAGTCTAAAGAAGAATTTAGGGACTAGTATAGAATGTGGGGTAATATTAGACTTATGGACTTGATCTGACCTGGGCTGGGATGTTTTCTTAATGTACAATTACTCTTTGGTATAAAGTTCTTATACACATATGAGTGTCCATGAAATTGTTTCTCTCATCAACCCAGACTAATACAATGCCACATGAATCACGCGGGGTTATAATTAATTTTGTTCCTATTACACTGTGAAATACTTCAAGGGAAGGTTTATGTTTTAGTAACAATCTGAAAAGTCTGTTTCTAATGTTAGATGCCTTCAGTTGTTTCTGGCCCCTTGTGGCCACATGTACAACAGTAAAAAAGACTGGTAAGTTCAGTGCCTTCCCCACATTTGTCACGGTTAAGTCCCTTGCCACAGCTGCTGTGCTGGTCCATCTCATGAAAGGTCTTCCTCTGTACCTTTGAGCCTCCACTTTACCAAGCATGGTGTCCATCACCAGGGACTGGCCTGCTTGATAACTTGCTCAAAATACATGAAATGAAGATTCCCCATCCCACCTGATTTTAAAGAGCATCCTGCTTGTATCTCTTCCAACACAGATTTGCTCATTTTTCCTGGAAGTCGGTGGTATATTTAATAGTCTTCACTTAAAAATCATTAATTGGTTGATGAAGTAAAAAACAAATTGAATAATATAGGGTCTAGTAAGTTCCCCCTGTCTTTTCTATATCATCAGTGACTGAACTCACCTACACATTCTGTAGCAAAAACTAACTAAAGGATCGTCCTTGGGAGGAAGGGTTAGGAGAAACATTGGCTTTTTCATCTTCCTTTTTTCAGGCCATTTTGCTCAAAAGTATCCAACCTTTAGATCAGTGGTTCTCAACCTTGGCTGCATATTGGCAGCACCTGGGGAATTTTACAAAATGATGCCTGAGTTTCCATCACAGAGGTGTTTATTTAATTGATGCTTTTGGCTGGGACATCAATTTTGTTGGTGATTCTAAAACACAGCTCAAATGGAGATGCATTCTACACAGTGAGCATTCTTACTAGCACTTGCTGAGAATGAGTGTAAGGTGGACACAAGGAAGATCAGGGTGCTTGCGCTGTGTGTGTGTTTGAAATCTACCAAGGAATGAATTCCTCATAGACAAGTTATGAAGGTGTTTTAGAATTTATTAATGGTTTTGTTTTGAGATATAAACTTAAAGTCAGTGAGACCAATATTTATTAAGTGTGTTTAATAATATTTCACCCAAAGACGTGGTTTTAAAGTCAAACTGTTCTGTAAGTAAGTTTTCAAAGTACTTCAGCTTCCTCTTCAATGTGGATTCATTTTTAAGCTTCTAATTTCAGACTAAATAAACACAAGTAGATTATCTAGATAATTGAAGCCAACCTATTTTAGGCTGCAATTATCCCCCTGCTTCAGGTAACAGTGAGTCTGTATTTTGAATCATTTAGCTAATTGGGGACAAGGCATAGTTTTTGTCTGTTTTCCTGTTTTTGTTTTTTGGATTTTTAAAAAAATCCCTAGATAGTCTACAAATATCACTGTCGTTTTGAGGCCTCCATTTTCTGAGGAATATTTGGGCTACACAAAGGAGTTATGGGAAACTTCGGTTTGCAGCTAGTTAGAAATTATGCACCATGAACAGGACTTGTTCTGAAATGTTGAGATAATTTATAGAACAGTTAAAAAATGTTGCTTTTAAACAAAATACTGACCCTATAATCCTAAATCCCAATGCTAGATCCAGTTGAATCCTTTGAGCCCCAGCTAAGGTTAATAGATTACCAGACCTAATAGTGGTCTCAATCTCTCTTCCCTTCCACTGGAGCTTGAAACTTCTTGGCACTCGATTCAAAGTCTGAAATGCCCCAATAGTGTAGAATTATTTTTTATTTATATTGTTGCATCAATATGGAATGCCTGAGAGCATATTTGTGTGTGTGTGTGTGTGTGTGTGTGTGTGTGTGTGTGTAAACTTTTCACAGTTAGGAAAAAGTCCCATGAAGCAACAGTTCTCGTTTTGAAGAGCACCACTAAAGGGCCATTGTGAGTCAGCCTTTGGAAGGAAGGCCTGTTGGCATAATGGACTGCAGTTTGGGCTGGGAATGGCACTGTCAGTGGTTTGAAGCCAGCAGGCACTCCGTGAGAGAAAGATGAGACTTTCAGCTCCCATTAAGAGTTACAGTTTTGGAAGCCATGCTGGCAATTCGACTCTGTTCTATAGAATTGCTCTGAGTCAGAATCAACTTCACGGTAACGAGTCATTTTTTAGTTTTGATATGAAAATAAAGGCGCCCTGGTGGCAGGGTTAGCTAGTGTGGGACTGCTAAAGGCAGTGTCGGCAGTTCAAATCTACCAGGAGAACAACAAGAACACCATAAAAACAACAGGAAATGAGAACAACAGGAAAAACATGAGAGTGTCTGCTCTCATTAAGATTTATAGCCTGGCCATCAAAGAACAACAACAAAAAAAATCATACCAATGTGAATGAGGAAGAGTGTGGAGTGGGGATCCAAAACCTATCTGGAGGCAACTGGACATCCCTTTACAGAAGGGTCACGGAGAGGAGATAAGCGAGTCAGGGTGCAGTGCAGCAACAATGAAACATACAACTTTCTTCTGGTTCTTAAATGCTTCCTCCTTCCCAATAGCATGATCCCAATCCTACCTTACAACTCTGGCTAGACCAGAGGATGTACACTGGAACAAATAGGAAATGGAAACACAGGAAATCCAGATGAACCCTTCAGGACCAGTGGTGAGATTGGAGAGTGGAGGGAAGGTGGGGTAGAAAGGGGGAGTTGATTACAAGGATCTACATTAAACCCCTCCCTGGGGAACGGTCAACAGAAAAGTGGGTCAAGAGAGATATAAATCAATGTAAGACATGAAAAAATAATGATTTATAAATTGTCAGGGGGGAGGGAGGGATAAAATGAGGAGCTGACACCAAGGGCTTAACTAGAAAGCAAATATTTTGAGAATAAGGACAGCCAATGTACAAATGTGCTTGTCACAGTGGATTGTGATAAGAGCTGTATGAGTCCCCAATGAAATGATTAAATAAACAAAGATTTACATCCTGGGAAACTCGATGGGGTCACTCAGAGTTGGCACTCACCTGATGGCAGTGGGTTACATAGGAATATTTCCATTTTTATTCCTGTATTATAAGAGGAGGCCACAATACTGTGAGAATTAGCTTGATATTGCACTCTCCTTACCTTCCAGAATACAGCAGGCCAGTTGTGGAACCTGTGTACTGCTACTGAAGTACATGGCAATTTTTTTATTGGAGATCAAAAGAAATATTGATCTTTGCTGGTATTTGTTTCATAACAAAATGCTAAACACGTGCTTGGTACTCATGATACTTTGATCAAAAAATCTAGTAATAAAGTCAGAATTTTTAGAATCCCATTTTTATTTAAATAACAGACCTCCATATGTCTCCTCTATATTTGGGGTAGAAATATAAAGTGATTTAGACTGTTGGCTCGTGCTCTGAGTTATCTTCAAAATGATCTATTTTTATCTCCATTTACTAAAGAACAGTGACTCACCGAGAACTGTACCGTCCATGGCAACATTAACTGAAATTAGTTCTTTCTGTGCATCTCTCTCAGCTCACTGATGTCATGAGTTATATTAATACATTTTCTAATAGTTGCAGCCTTCGCAGTCACTCTGGTTTTCACGTAATCACATCCGAACCAGAGGCAGTCCCACTGTCTGCTGTCGTCACTCTGATTTCTGGGCAACTTCGTGGGAGGCCCTTGTATAGTCACTCCTAAAGACAAGGAGCCCTGTACCAGAGCTCTTCCATCAATTGGAGAACTAAGTGAAAACAAAAAGTGTTGCTTTTCAGTGAGACAATGGCTGCGTGATTAAAATACAATGTTGGTGATGTGAGATGGAGAATATGTCCGAAATCCAAACAAGATGGAATGTTTCCTCTCACTTTTTACAAAATCTTATGTTTCTCTCATGGTATTGCAGAGAAAGACTCCGAGTTCATCTAATCCCAGTAGTATGTTCTGAAACCCTCCTAGCACTTTCCAGTCTGTGTTCAAGGGCACGAGTCTTTGAAAACAAGGATTCTAAGAAGTCCCTGGCAGCTTGCACAAGTGTGGTGAAGGTTGAGCTAGGTATTATATTTAACACACATTTACTGGGCACTCACTACCAATGATGGAGCCCTGAGGGCACAGTTAGTTAAGCTAGGAGTTGCTCACAGAAAGACTGGCAGTTCACACTGCTGCTCTGTGGTAGAGAAAGAAGAAGCCATTCCACTCTGCTGAGTCAGAATTGTCTTGAAGGCAGCAGGGTTGGCTTAAGCATTCAATTGCTGTCCAAAAGGCTTATGTCCAAAAGGCTTGAAATGCTCAGCAGTTCTGCAGGAGAAAAGACCTGGTGATCAGCTCTCATAGAGTTTATAGCCTAGAAAACCCCATGGGGCAGTTCTATGCTATTATGTAAGGTCACTGTGAGTTGGTACTGACTTGATGGCTTATATCAAAAACTACATGGACAGAGGTCCATTGGTGGCACAAATGGTTTATACTGCACTATTAATTAAAACTATATGATCTGAACTTTCCTGAGATACTAGTTGGAAGGACTGGCAGTCTGCATTCATGGAAATGAGAGGCCACAAAAACCACTATCATACCTAGGGTTTCCATAAATCAGAATCAATTTTATAGCAACAGATTTTGATATAGCATGCATTTATCTGTTTGTCATACTGTGGTGACTAGTGTATTATGGTGGTGCTAGTAACTATGTCATTGCTATTTCAAATAACATCAGGTTCATCTGTGGTAGATTAGGAAGAAAGGCTCCATGGGCTATTTATGAAAATTGGTCTATGAAACTTCTCTGTACCAGAATAGAATTACCATAGAGGAACTGATACCAAGGGATCAATAGAAAATAAATAACTAAAAAATAATGACAGCATATGTACCAATATACTCAATACAATTGATATTATAAGAACTGTAAGAGCCCCCAATAAAATGATCTTTTAATTAAAAAGCCAAAACAGCAGAATTACTGTCACACTGCTGGAAGATTTGCCCCTCTAGGTCAGAAGGGACATCCTGGGACTAACATGGGTTAGTCATTATATCCCTAATCACAAGTTGAACCGTTCAAACCCTACAGTTGCTCCTTGGGAGAAAGATGAGACTTTCTGTTCCCATGAAGACTTCGAGTCTCCGAAACCCAATGTGACAGTTCCCCTTTGTTCTATGGTGTCATGATAAGTTGGATGTTATAAGGAACTCAATATGCACGCCCATACCCAAAGGCAAGAACATACACATGCTCATGAAGAGGGCAGGGGACACAGCAAAGCTCTGTTCTGCTTTACAGGGAGTCCCCAGGAACTTCAGTGGACTTTATGACTAGCAGCTGATTAGCAACCATGTGGCAGACACTTTCGAAGAACTTTGTCTGCACTGGAAGAACCCTAGTGGTGTAGTGGCTATGAGTTGGGTGAGGAAGGGCATCGGCGGCAGTAGCAATGGGAGAGAAAGACAGGACTTCTTCTCCTGTAAAGCCTGACGGTCTCAGACACCCACAGGGGATCACTCTGAGTTCATCACTGACTTGATGCCAGTGAGATTGGTTTGGTTTGCTCACGTTATCTGTGTCAACTCTTTAATTCTCATACCACCTTTTGAGGCAGGTACTGATGTAATCTTTATTCGACAGTCATTCTATAGCTCAAAGTCAATAGTTAAGTGGGAAACATATGAATCAAACTAAAAAGGACTGTTTCTCATACGTGGTGTCTTAAATACTGTGCTATGCTCTGCTTCTCCTGAGTCCTCTGGGCTGATCTGACGTCAAAAGCATTCAAAATCCAGAAGAACGTTGACATTTGGAAAATCTCCTTCATGAATTAGAATCTGTATGCAGATGCCTGGTTGGTGCAAGCAATTTGGGCTTGACGGTTAACCTGAAGGTTGCAACTCTAACCCCAGAAGGCTCTGCAGAAGAAAGGCTTGGTAAACGACAGACATCGTGAAAGTGAAGCCCTGGAAATGCTTTGCAGCGCCTCGACTCTGTAGTCCCGAGAAACCATGAATTGCATAGTGACTCAATGGCACCTAAAAGCCACATGGAACAAGAGATTTTTGTCGTATTAAAAGAAAATTACTCGTAAGATAGCAGTTATAACCTATTAAATTCCTGAATAAACCCCATTATTGTGAGTACTGTCTGTGAGTTCTCTGTGGTCATTGCAACGACCAATCAAATCAAGTTGGAGGGGTGACGTGTCAGAACTGGTGAGGAAGGTGGGACGATAAAAGCTTGTGTGGCCTTGGCCTCGGAGAAACTGACCATGGGCAAGGCTGCTGTGGTGTCCAATTCTCCTCCTCTTACTGAAGTTGGAGGTGAGAAGGAGTGAGCACTAGTGAAGTTGGAGGAGAGAAGGAGTGAGCAGTCCAGTTTGTTCTCTTTCTACAATACAGTAGTCTTGGTACTGTAATCTTTCTCTGGTTCAACTGCTAACTGAAAGGTACACAGTTTACATCCACCAGTTACTCCAGAAGGGGGAAAAAGATGGCAACAATCTGCTTCTGTAAAAAAATTACAGCCATAAAAAACCTGTGTAGTAGTTCTACCCTATCCTATAGCATTGCTTTGAATTGGAATTCACACAGTAATAGTGAGTTTGATTTTGGCTTATCTAGAGGGGTGATATCCTTTTAGGTAATCTTGATGTTAACTGCTTGTAAACTGGAATCTTGATGTATTTTGCACATGACATATAATTACTGGGAAGTCAAATTCCTTGAGAAGTAGAATTCAGGGCTGAGCCCTGGTGGCGTAAGTGGTTGAGTGCGGAACTGCAGTCCGCGGGCTTGGAGGTTCAAATCCAGCGGTGGCTGGGTAGTGCCCATGACCACCAGAGGCAGTGATGCCCACACACAAAAAACAAACAAACAAACAAACAAAAAGAGAAGTAGAATTCAAATATGCTAGTTTTCTTTTGATTTTAAACGTTTAAAAATTGTGTTAAAATGGGGCAAAATGGACAATTTGTACCATATTTAAATGGATACGTAGGCATGTCAAATACATTTACTATCTTGTTTAACCATCATGTTTCATCATTTACAAGGACTTTTCTTCATCTCCAAACAACACATATGTCCCCATTAGGTAATAGTTCTTCATTCTTCCCTATGCAACCCTCAGAACCGCCATTCTCTGTGTCTGCATTCACCCATTTTGGATATTTAATTTGAATGGAATGAAACAGTATTTGATACTTGGTGTCCCTTTTAACTTAGAATACTATTTTTTAGTGTTTCTTCTTGCAAAACGTATCAACACATTGGAATAGCACCCCATTGTTTTAAGGAGCATGATGACGTAAGCACTGGATTGCTAACCACAAGGCCTGCCATACGAACCCACCTGCCACTCAAGGGGCAAAGACAAGGCTTTCCTGCTCCTGTAATGATTTACAGCTGCAGGAATCCGATGCAGAGTCACTGTGAGTCATGGCGGGTTGAGTTGTTTTCCTTTTTAGTCTGCTGTGAATAGCATGTTCTTGTGAACGTGTTGTGCCAGTATCTGTTTGAGTCTTCACTTTCAGTTCGTTTGAGCATGTAATTAAGTAGACTTGCTGGGTCATATGGCAACTCTACCTTTTACTTTTTTGACAGCAACTCTGAAACTAACTCGGATAGCAAACTACTAGAAACATGAAAGTAAAAAAAATATGGCTACTACATCACAGAAACTGTTATTAAACAAAAAGATCAAAATGTGAAGCTGTGGTTTCTTCACATATCTTCCATCTAGGTCTATGCATCTCTGAAAGTCTTTTTCTCACCTCGCTTTTCCTTGCCCCAAAGATTGTTGTGCTCTTCAATTCACGCCATATAATATTGGAAGTTTTTACACCCTTAATGGACTCAAATTGTGTTTTATTCAACAATTTTGAGATTTGAGACCAAAAATTAGTCTATGTGCTAAGATAAGGACTGTAAGGTAGAAGGGATGAGATTTCCACAAAATTTGTTAACCTTTAATGAATGAGCAAATGAGCTTTAGAATGGAAACAAAAAAATCTCAGTACTACTTTGCTGGTTTTTGCTATGAATTTGAGCAGATGCCACTTCAATCAATCACGTTGAATGATTTGGCATCCACTCAAATCCAACCCCCAGCTACTCTGTCCACAATAGCATGAAACACTGCCCAGTTCTCTATTTCCCTCTCCATTGTGGTGTTTGAGTCTATTGTCATATCCATCTTGTCAATCCATTTGCATGTCTTCATTTTCTTCAGTGAACCTTTACCTTTTCGAGGGACTGTCCTCTCCTGGTAATATATCCAAAGTAGGTGAGACAAAATTCTAACCATCTTTACCTTTTAAAGAGCATTCTTTCTGGCTTTTCTTCCTCTAGGACAGCTTTTTTTTTTTTTAAATCATTTTATTAGGGGCTTATACAACTCTTATCACAATCCATATATAAATCCATTGTGTGCCAAACACATTTGTACATCCATTATCTTCATCATTCTCAAAACATTTGCTTTCTAGCTAAGCCCTTGGCTTCAGCTCCTCATTTTTTTTTTTTATGATTTGAGTAATTTAAAATTTTTTTCTTTTTTAAAAAATTAAATAATTTTATTGGGGGCACATACATTGTTTTTCACAATACATAAATAAACATACTGTGTCAGGCACCTTCACATGCCTGCTGCTATTATTGTTCACCAGTCATCTGCCTTTTCCCTTGAGCCCCTGGTATAGCTTTTCTATCCCTTCCCCTCTTCCTCTGCTCTCTCCTTCCCACTAACCCTCAATACTTTATAGATTATTGTTGTTCTATCATATCTTACACTGCCCCACCTTTCTCCCAGCCCACTCCCCTGGTGCCCATCCTTCAAATAGGAGCTTGTGTGTATATCCTTGCAGTTGGTTCGGTCTCTCACCCCACCTTCTCTCCACCCCTCCAGTAGCTCCAATCTAACCACTGGCCCGAAGGGGCTCACCCATCCTAGCTTCCCCATATCTCCAGCTCCCCTCTCCACCAGTGTACCTTCTCCAGTCCATCTGGATTTGTAAGGTGGAGTTGGAACCATGATGGTTGGGAGTAGGAAGGCTTCAGGAACTAGAGGAAACTTGTATGCATCATCACTGCCTGGCTGCCCCTTGTTGCTGTCTGTCTCCTCCCCGTTGCTCCCCTGTAAAGGGGTGACCAATTACCCACCAGTGGGCCTTAGGTCCCCACCCTGCTTTCCCCCTCATTCGTAATGATGTGATTCTTGTTCTTTGATGTTTGATACCTGCTCCCTTCGGCCTCTTTTGATCACACATGCTGGTGTGCTTCTTCCATGTGGACTTTGCTGTTTCTGCGCTGAATGGCGACTCAATTATCTTCAAGTCTTTGCAGCTCCTTATTTTTCCCCTCCCTCCTCCCTCCCCTCTCCCACATGAACCTTTAATAATTTATGAATTATTACTTTGTCATATCTTACACTGTTAGATGTCTCCCTTCCCCCACTTTCCCATTGTCCGGAGGAGATTATACGTAGATTCTTATTATTGGTTCCCCCTTTCTACATGACCTTCACTCTAATCTCCTGGGATTGCCACTTTCACCAGTGATCCTGAAGGGATAACCAGGAGAGATTTATTTTCCTGAGAGTAATTTCAATATTCTTTACCAGTACCATAATTAAAATACGTCAGTTCTTTGGTGGCCATTCTTATTCATTGTCTAGCCTTCATATGCCTATGAGAAAATTGAAAACATCATGATTTGGGGTCTGGCTCCCTTGAGCCTTCAAAGAGACATCTTAATCCTCAGACATTTTAAAGAAGTTTTGTGGATGACATTTGTTCATTGCAACATATCATTTGATTTCTTGACTCCTGTATCTATGCAGGCTGATTGTGGATCCAAGGAAAATGAGACTCTTGACAATTTCAATCTTTTCTCCATGTTCTATGATATCTATTTGCCCAATGGGAACATTTAAATTTTTTCCTTTACATTAAGTTTCAATCCATCTGAAAGCTGTTTTCTTTGATTTTCATCAATAGATACTTCAAATCCTCATTGCTGTCAGCCTACAATGCCGTGTCATCTACCTATCACAGGTTATTACCGAACTTCCTCCAATGTCGATGCCAAGTTCTTCTTCACAAAATCAAGCTGCTCAGATAATTGCTCAGAATGGATTGAAACAATACAACCAAGACTCCTACTTTCCTTGATGTTGACTATGCAGCAGTCCCTGTTCTGTTCAAATTGACTGCCCCTCGACACAATGAAGCCTTCTGGATGTCTCACTCTTGGCAATGTTGTCTATAATTTGTTAGGACTCACAAAGGTGAATGTCTGCTTACCAATGTCACTTTACATTTTCTCCCTAGTAACTCCCTGTGGTCATCACGTGTCTGTTCTTCTGAGAAAAGCTATCCAGTTGCTACCTATCAAACAAACGGTCGCCAACATCCTCTGAACAAGCCTTTCTTCCTTGAATGTAACTAGCCCACCAGAGCTGCAGGGAAGCCATTGTTTTGAAGGGATTTTTATTTTTAAAAGATATTCTAATGAAACAAAGACCAATGTCTTACTAATAGAACATGACTGCAGACATTCACTGATTTTCAGAAACATATTTGGCATGCTGTGTTTGGAATAATCCTATGTATATAAAAATCAGGAGCCTCATAGCAATTCTTTCTCAGTGACCCACATATGAACTGGAGTTTTTACGTTTTCATTAAATTGATAACTCAACCCTTTAAGATCAATTTTTTGTTGCTTTTTACCTTAAAAAAATAGAGATATGCTATTTTTCTGTCTTCTCACACCAGTAAAGTGCTTCCCAGGCTTCACTCATTTTTATTTTACCTTCACAAATTTTTGTCATCTCCCACCTGGTTTTCTGCATCTGTACTTACTTGATATAAATTTCAAACAAACTCATTTTTTCTCTCTAACCGTCTCTTCAAAAGCAATATATGACATCACTGGTCTGATGTACTAGTTTCTAATTTTCAGTTACTTAGTAAAATAGATACCAAGAGATTCAAATATAAAATGAATGAAAGGCATTGGTGATAAATCAGTGTTAGAATTCTCCCCTTCCTGAAGTAGACTTAAATTTGATTTCTGGCCAATGCAACTCATGTTCACTTTCCACCTCTCAGTGGAGGCTTGTGTGCTGCTTTTCTGCGAAATTGGCTTCACTGGAGATTCTAAACTAAGTTTACCTAGGAAGGAAGGACAGCCTTCCTAGAATCATCCCATGACTCGAAAAACACACAGACCACAATAGTCTGACTTGTAACCTACCAGGCGATGGCATGGGAGTTGGCGGGATTCCGTTCCATTGTGCCTGGTCAAAATAAATTGGGCTCTGACTTGACAGCAGCCAATAATAATGACTGTGTCATGCCAAATCAACCCGAGTGCCAACCTCTAGGTAAAAAATGTTGTTGTCTAACAATGGAACACTTAAACATATATTTTAAAACGTCCCTTCTTTTCTTCTTATGTAGCTCTCTATATTTAAAAATCTGGAAGGGGCGATTGACTTGTAATGTTATCTCGCAAGCAGTATTTCTCCCTCTTTTTTCCTCCTATAAGACTGATGAATGATGGATGATGTTTCTCCATTCAGTTCAAGGGCCTGAGCCAGCTTGGGGTTTTGATTATTCTCGGCAGGTTTGCCATCATCCCATTCCTCTCCTCTTGGTCTTGCTACAGAAAGTGTAATAGAATGCAAGTGAGGCAACCTTGGTTTTCTGTATTTTTAAGAGTAAATCATTTACAAACTTTAATTATGAGTAGTAGAAAACAATTTCCTTGTAACACGCCCCTGTACTGATTGCAACACCATGCTTGAGCGCTCTGCTCTCGCAAATTAAAAGGTACTGCCAGAATTTTGTTTCTGTTTGAAATCTCTATGCAAGCAGCAGTGTTCTTAGAATTATTTTTTGAACTAAAAATGATGTTTTTCCTGCTGTTTTCTTTAATGACATACTCTCTATGTCATCTCAGAGTTTTATGAAAAGGATGATCTTGGGAACCGGAGCAATTATTAAGTAGATTATTATTGATAATTATAGGGTGATCACATTATTCCTAGCACTTCCCTCGCCTCACAGCCTGGGAAACCCCTAAGTTCTACATAAGCAGGACAGTTAGTCACCCTAAATTAGATTGACAGAAGTTGAGAATGTGACTGGATAGACTTTTAATTCAGTATATAATTTGGTAATCCCTATACTTACATGTGCTGAAATCTTGGACTTCAACCCGATGATTGCAGCTAAAAATCAGCAGAGAGCTTTCTATTGCTCAACTGACCCATTGTTTAAATTGCTGCTCTAGTGAGATATCAAAAACACACATCTCAATCATGTTACTTCCTTGCATAACATCGTTAAATGCCTTCTCATTTATTTTAGAAACGAGACCCAATTCCTGATAGTGGTTCATTCAGCATAGCCTGATGCATTGCATGGCTGCTTCTGATTTTGCACTGCTCCTTTGACATTGTTCTGGGAAGGGCCATCTAGGGAACGTGTTGAAAATGCAGATTCCGGCGTCATTTGTAGGATGTAAATAAGTGTGGAGAGTGGCTAAAAGCATCCTTCACTGTTTTATTATGATGTTGATTTTTAATGCCAATGGGTGAATTTGTTTGAAGTGATCTTTGCATCATGATGTGAAGGAAAGCAACTTAGTTCCTAGTTGCTCTTTCTAGAATCTTTCTCCTCCATCTTGGTTTGCCCATCGGCTTTCTAGCCAGACACCTCTTTCCATGGAAAGTCTTGTCTTGGATCTCCTGTTAGCTTTGCTTTCTACTGCTCTATTACATGCTGTTAAGTGGATTTGACTTCAGAGTGATGCCATGTGATTTTCTCTCAGAGGGTTGTCCAGATTGCTGGGAGTCTATGACAGTTTTTGTTTTTTTTGCCTTGAGTCATCTGTACCCAAACACCAAATCTTATCTCTCACGGAGTGGGTTCAAACTGCCAACCTTTTGACTTCCACAAAAGCAAGTAACCACTACTCCGCGAGGATTCCTATTGCCTTCTCTAGCCAAGAGCATGTAACATTGCATCATTATGGCTTGTGCCTTTAAAGTCCTTTGAAGGCCCAGGGATACCAGTCTCGTTGCTATTTCTTCCCATTTTCTGGTTCGCTAATGAGTACATATTAAGAATCCAAGGTAATTTATTAAAGAATTAAGTTATTTTCCTAATCAGTAGACTGGTCCTCACTTAACTGCAAGATCCAGTGCCCTCTAGTAGATTCCCATGGATAGTGATTCATTGCTAGGCAAGAAGTGAGAGTTTAATGCATCACCTGGTGTGGGGTGAAACCTTTCCTCCATGCTCCCTGTACCTGCTGAGATGCTTGGGGGGTGGGGTGAGACCTGTGCTTTATGGGTTATGAAGGAGTGAGTGACTTGGTGGTGGCAAGGTGTACAGGGGCATCTGAGAGGGAACAGAGGGCCTGAGAACCTGGAGAGTAGTGGAGATGCCATCTCATTCAAGGAGGTCTAAAACACTAGGAGAAAAAAGAGGAGTGGCCATTTCTTCCAAGTCACTGAAGCTCAAGGATCAGATACAATGCAGCTGAAGGCACTGGGAACAAGTGGGTACATACATTCTACCCAATCCTACCCTCAACAGGCATACACAACCCCTCCTCCCAGACTTCCCTACCATAAACACAGCTCTTCTCACTGAGAACTATGGGTAGTCCCTTACAAAATCTCATTGTGCCTTATCCGAAGGAGGCAACAGCAGAATTATCCCATTTCTAAATAGTCACGAGCATCTGATCCCTGTGGACATTTCAGTAAAAACCCAAAGGAGATTTTGTGCCAGTAATGAGGAGAACGACATGAACTGAGACCTTTCACTAATAAACGGGACTGAATGCACCTGTAATTTGTATTGCATTTGGGAAAGTGGGACATTTGCAGGAGGCTGCGAATAAACACTACCCAGCTTTTAGACAAAGTCCATCTCGAAATGTTTGCTCCCAATTTCTAGGACGATACATAGTCATCAGAAGTGCCTGAGAGATATATGAAATAGGCTAGCTGAATTGTAATATGTGATTGCTTTTTGGACCTTTCTGTAAGTCACTTACACTAAAAAGCACTGCTATTTGTGAACATTGTTCGTGCCTATGGAACCCTTTTCCAATCCTATAGAGTTTTTCAATTAGTCAGTGTTCAGTAAGTCTCATACCCGACACTGCTTTTGAACTACTAGGATTGACCTTGGTTGTGAAACAGTGAGGTCTTGCTCCATTCAATTGTGCTGAGCCCATGTGAGCATCTCGGGAGATGATGAAGTGTGAACACATAGCCAGTTTCTTCCTGAGAGGGTTTTTACAATTGAGTGGGTGGTGAGTGAGTCAGTGTGAATGGTATACTAAAAGAACCCCAAACAAACTAACTAACTGTTTTCTAGTCAATGTTGATTCAGAGGGACCCTATTGCTCCTGTGGGATTCTGACTCTTTTTTTTTTTTTTTAATTTTTTTGGGCATTACTGCTCTCCGGTGGTGGGAGTAGGAGGCCCAGCCCCACTGCTGGAATTGAACCTCCGTCCCAGTGGGCCGCAGTCCCGCGCACAACCACTACGCCACCAGGGCTCAGCCCGGGATTCTGACTCTTTTGGGGAGTACAAAGTTTCCTTTTTTCTCCTCGGGGTGGAGTGTCTATTAGCTTTGAACTGCTCATCTTGAGATTAGGAGCTCAATACATAGCCACGACACTACCGGGGCTCCTGGGAACACACACATATTTATATATATACTCATGTGTGTGCATGTGTACATACACTCAGCATTTAAAGCAACATGACTATCCTCTGACCGGTATATATTGTACTGTGCTACTTGATAACATGCAGATGTCCCCTGTGAGCCATTCTTGGTGTTACCTCATCCCTATAGTGGAAATAAGGAGGGACATATAATATTCCTATACGATTGTCTTGAGCAAGCACCTAAATCCAGCAAGAATGACAATAAGTAACAAATAATACATGGATATTTTCTAACAAAATAACACAGTAGTCTGAAATCTTGAGTTTCTTATTAATGGATGTTAAATCAACATATGTACTTTTAGAGCAAAGTTATGTAGTTGTCAAGTATTATTTTTATTGCTATTCAAAATCAGAGTGTATTTTTTTTCTTGGGTGGGGGGCATCACTGTCCTCAGGTGGTGGGAGTAGGAGGCCCAGCCTTTGCTCCGTGGAGCTGGAATCGAACCTCCATCCCAGTGGGCCACAGTCCCGCGCACAACCACTACGCCACCGGGGCTCAGCTTTTTTTTATTGTCTTTTTGGGCATCTCTGCTCTCTGGTGGTAGGAGTAGGAGGCCCAGCCCCACTGCTGGAATTGAACCTCCGTCCCAGTGGGCCGCAGTCCCACGCACAACCACTATGCCACCGGGGCTCAGCCCCAGAGTGTATTATTTTTGAGAGGGAAATAAGCTAATTATATTGAGAAGCCAATGGGTGATGAAGTACTTTAGTGCATTAATACAATATTTATTTAAAGGTGGCATCTTTAAATGTTTTTTCAATAGAAAAAGAGAGAGCTGAAAATGTTAAGATGACTTTATTGCAATTTCACAATCTTAGCACCAATTAAATGGAATCTTTGAGAGATACCAGAGTTCTCATAAACATAAGGCCAGGGAAAATCTATGCCTATCGTTTGTTCGGGACTTAGAAAGGGATACCAGTTATGATGAATGGAAACTAAAACACAGAGAATCTGGTGGCTCCAAACTAGACAGAAACTGAAGGGATGGCTGTCTCTTCTGCAATAGGAAGGACAGCAACCAAACAGTTCTCAAAATCACAAGGCATTCTGAGTATTTTGGGGTAATTAGGCTTCTAGATCTGTTAAAGTCTTAACTGCTAATTTGTGAAAGTGATCTCACTTGGAAATAGGGTCTTTTACGATATTGTCAGTAAGGCAGGATTTAGGGAAAAAAGAGAGTTACTTTATTAAAACTTGAGAAATCCTGGATGCTGCTAATATGTTTGGCTAATAACAGAAAGGTTGAAAGTTCAAGTCTGCTCAGAGGTCCATTGGAAGGAAGATTTGGCAAACTCCTTTCCAAACCGTCCGCCACTGGAAACCTTATGCAGTACAGTACTTACTAAGCTGACACTTACTACACACAGAGGCACCATGAGCTGGAATGAACTTACCAACATCTGGTTTTGACTAAAACCTGAACTTAAGAAAACAACTCGGAGTTAAAATGCCAGCACACACAATGAGTCACGTTAGAAACATGCAAATTTACTTTAAGCTGTCATGCTTAAAATTTCTTATAATTGTGGGGACAGTAGGGTTTTCTCCTTGCCACAACAATTACAGAATCCTCTTGGCTATTTGAAACACTCCTGCCTAACTCCTGTCTAGATGCACTACGATCATTTCGTAATCATTATTGATGTTGATTGAAACACCATCTATCATGATGTTACCTATGGGTCCAGTTGGGAGGATTTGGGTCATCTTTATACTGAGTTATAATCCATCCAGAAGACTGCAATTCTTGATCTACATTAGCGAGGGTTTCAAGTTCTCTTAGCTTCCAGCAAGCAAGATTGTGCCATCTGCATATCAAGGGTTGTTAACAAGACAAGGTTGAAGTTGTCAAGGATTTTATTTTGCTTGGATCCGCAATCAGATTAGATGATTCAGCCTTCAGTGATTATTAATAAGATTAATTTTGATTCTTATCCTGCTGAATTTGAAAGGGACCATGTCATAAGAAAGAAGAGGGGATCTCACTTCCATTAAGAGAGAAGATCCAGGGTAGAACATTTCCTTTGGACTTTCAGTGCCTGTATATTGAACTGCCTTGACCGAGGAAATGGCACTGACTCCAGAGGAGTAGCACAGGAGGGGCAACATCAGAACAGAGGCAGAGGAGGAAACAGTGGGGTGGATTTCCCAGCTTACAGAGCACAAGTAAGACTGAGTACTTTGGTGCAAAGAGGTTAGCTTGTAGAGTGGGGTGCCTCTGGGCACATAATTGGGAGAATTGGATTTTGTTTGCCCACAGAACTGTAGCTGAATGACTTCAGGTGGCTTACAATTAAGTGCCATGACAATTGGGAAATTATTTACAGCCCTAAAAGGTCTTAGTAACATTACCTGGGAATAATTCTGGCAGAGGCCAGGCCAAGACTCTGTGGGGCAGAGAAAGGTCTGCCTGCAAGCATGGAAGAAGACATTGTCATGACTAAACAGCTATGTCTTTAGTATTTTTCACATGAATTGTAACCTGTTCACTTCCCTAATAAATTCTATACTGTGACTATATTCTGTGAGTTTTCTGGGGCCATCCAATGAATTATTGAACCTAGCTGGAAAGTAGAGAGTGTTGTGGGTGACAGAACAAGTCTATGAAAATAGAATTATATAGCTATATATCAGTCTACAAATAGTCCTACTAATTTTATCTTTGAGGAAGGGCCTTCTATCTGGCCACCAGTAACCTTTAGGGCATTGTGCATCTGTAATCACTTTCAGGTAAAGGAGGGCTGATCTGTGTGATCAGCTCTGGTGAAAATGATCTTGTGTAACTTTCAAGGCAAGCTCATAACATGCACCAAAGTGTCTACTTTTCTCTCTCGTACCATTCCATCTAGGGGAATTCAGCCACCATATTGTTTGGATATTCAAGCAGTACCTTGGAGAGGCCCAGTTCAGAGGAGAAAAACTAACTAACTAGTCACCTTGGAAACTGTCTTCAGTCCTGCTCAAACTGAAGCACCATCCAACATCTGATTGCAAGCTTCTGGGTATCCCAGGTTAGAACTTGGCAATCCATATTTTCTGGAATTCACTACTTAAAAAGACCATGAGGGAAAATAAATACTGAGTGGTGATTTAAGTCACTAGATATTAAGATGTTATATTATACAGTAACAGATAGGTAAACCACAATTGGTACCTTGAGTAGCCGTGATATCATAGAAGGTAACCAACAAATGTAGAGAATTATTCCCAGGCAGAAAAGCAGGACTAAGAACAGAGCAAGAAGTTGGCTATATATTTCACAGTTTCAGAACTGCTTATGGACAAATGTCTCCTGGATGACTGTGATTTTCTCCCTTGAAACAAAGGACAGATGCTTTTCTGTTTCATTCACAGGCTTTTTGATTAATAGGAATGATGCGTGAGGAACTCTGTTTGAAGAACTAAAACCAAGGAGCTGCTTTTGGTCCTGAACCAATCCAAACAAGAAGCTTCTACAACATGAACCTAGACTGGTGGCCTTCTGATGGGCTGGATATATTTCTTGTGTACACTGCATGTTGCACATTATTGCAATGAGAGATGTACAATGGAAACCAATCTTCAAAGGTTCTTCTAGTGATTCTCATATCTTGAATTGTTAGGTGCCACCGTCAAGTCAGATCTTACCCTTTGAAAAACAGAGCAAAACACTGCTCAGTCTTGTGCCATCCTTACAGATTTTCTTCTATTTGAGCCCATCAATGCATCTGCTATGCCAATCCATCAGGTGGAAAGGCCTTCCTCTTTTACACTGCCCCTCTACTTTACCAAGATCATGTCCCTCAACGACTGGACTTTCCTGACAACAAGTCCAAAATATGTGAGACGAAGTCTCTCTATCCTTGGTTCTAAGGAGTATCAGTCTGTACTTCTTCCAAAACAGATTTGTTTGTTCTTGTGGTACTCCATGGTACTTTCAATATTCTTCAACAGCATCATAATTCAAATACTACATTGATTTTCCTTCAATCTTCCTTACTCAATGTCAAACTTTCACAGGAAATTGAAAATAGCATGACTTGAATCAGGTGCACATTAGTCCTCAAAGTAATATCCTTGCTTTCCAACACTTTCAGGAGGTTTTGTGCAGCCAATACACACAATTCAGTGCATCATTTAGTCTCTTGATTGTGGCTTCCATGAACATTGATTGTGGATTTTAGCAGGATGAGATTCTTTCCAACTTCAATCTGTTTATCATAATGTTACTGGAGAGATGGCCTCTCAACTTCACCAGGGAAATACCATGAGATTTCCCAGAAGTCTAAGGAGAAATCCATGCCCACACAGAGATCTCATTGGCTACTCAATGGCTATCGCCAGATTAACAAGCTAGACTCCACCCCTAGATTTTCAATCATGCAAATGACATAACCAAATGATAGCCACAGTTATAAAGATAACTCTTTAGGATCTATAAATTCCTACTTGCTCAGAAGAATGTCAAAATAGTATGCCAGAAAAGTTTGGCTCACACCAAGATACTGCAACACTCAATGCAGTAGGATGGAGAATGTCGTTTGTATTAAGGAACTGGTTAATTTGACTTTGGCAAAGGATTAGAGGTTTGATTTATGTACAAATAAAAATCCTAATAATAAACATATATTGAAGGCTTCAAATTAAGTGCTCTCTTAAAGACATTATAGACTGTTATCACATTTGTTTCTTACAAACAACCCTGAAATCCAGATAATGTTATTCTCATTTTTTCATATAAGGTAGTTGAGGTTTGAAGGGTTAAATAGAACGGATCCGAGTAACACAGCTATTATGGATCAGGTTTTACTGATATATCTGTGAAGTATAGTATTATTTGAAATTGTGTTTCAGGAGACGTTGAACTGAACGTATGAGCCCTGGTTCTAGATTCTCAGGGTGTTGATTCTTACCTGGGAGATTTCAGCAGACCACCTACACTGCCCTTGTTTCCTTTTGTGTTGTTCTTGTTGCTTGTGCCATGGAGTCAGTCCCAACTCAGAGTGGCACCATACACAACAGATGCAAACCCCGTTTTGTTCTGTGCCATCTTCACACTATCATGGCCAGGGTCGAGTCCACTCTTAGAGCCCTGCGTCAGCACGTGCCATTCAGGACCTTCCTTTTTTGCTTGTCCTCTGCTGTACCAAGCACATTGTCCTTCTTTAGGCACTGGCCCTGCCTGATCACACGCCCTGAGTTATAGTTGCATCATTCTTGCTTCCAAGGAGCATCGCGGCTGTATGTGTCCAAGACAGATTTTTTTTTTCATTTTTAAAAATCTATTTCAAAATAGCAAGTGCTGGTTCATGTAACAGGAATCACGTGGCTTGCATTCTGGTACTTAAATCAGAAGATAAATGAGAGGAGAATCTACTACAACTAGCAACTTCTGGGTCTTGATTTCCTGCTTGCATTTCCTCACTGATGATACTTACTGGGATCACAGGCTGTCACTAAAGTTAAACAAAATAAATCATAGGTTGTAAAATTAAAGACAATAACCCAATTTTATGGCTATTTTGCTCAGACTATAAGAGCATTGAGGATAATGGTCACGGCTGAACCAAGCTTAGATATTGCTAAGGTCAATTTTATGCCTTGTCATGCTTTTCATTTTCCTTTGCTTCAAGCTAATGGTAAAACAACTGGAAGATTGCTTTGAATCAAATATATCACAGCAGAAACTTTAAAAAGGGGGATGTGTTAGTTTAAGAGCCCAAGAAAGCACAATTTAAATGTTCCTTTTGGCAAAAGATTCACCTGATTTCAGCTCAAATGTTCCAGGATATTCTTCAAAAGGCATTGAATCGGCAAATTATTTGGCATTTCTAGTTGCATACTTAAGTGGAGATAAGTCTTTATGGCTTTTAGAATGAGAAGTTATGGGTGACTATGCCTTTTTATAGGAAATTAAAAATTGTTCTATCATCCACAAGCGAAAATATCGGTAGACACATCCGTGTGTGACTGTGCTTGTGTGGGGGTCCAGTCGTTGGGAGATGAACTTACAAAGGCAGAGAGAGTGCTGTAGGAAGGAGTAATGGAGT
>PVJH01016941.1:0-49151 GCA_004026705.1 Nesogale talazaci | reverse complement strand
CCTGTCTCAATGCAAGACTATTTTGTTTTAACAACCTGGCACTTTGTGATGCTCATCCTCCGGGGAACAATCGTTGAAAACAAAATGGGTATGCAAGCAAATATGAACAAAGCAGATGATGCCCGGCTATTAAAAGATATAGTGTCTGGGGTCTTAAAGGCTTGAAGTTAAGTAAGTAACCATCTAACAGAGAAGCAGCAAACTCACATGGAAAAAGCACATCAACTGGCGTGATCATGAGTGTTAATGGGATTAGGTAGCAGGCATAAGAAGGCCCTAAACAAACAAATGCATATTGTTGAGCAGGAGGGGGGTCAGAGCAGAGACCCAAAACTCACCTGTAGATAATGGAACATTCCCTCACTGGTGGGTCACAAGGAAGCAGGGGATGAGTCAACCAGGGTGCAGTTTAGCACCTACAAAACACACAATGTTCTTCTGGTTCTTTGAAGTTGCCCCATCTCCGGCTATCAGAACCACAGTCCCGCCTTTCCCTTTGGGCTCGCCTGAGGCATGTACATGGATGTAGCTCAGAGATGAGAGCTCCTGACACATGGCATCCAGCTCAGATAAACCCGTCAGGAACAGAAATGGGAGTAGCAAGACCAGGAGGGTAGGGGCAAGGTAGGAGAGGAGGGGAGGAAGGGGGACTGATTGCAAATATCGTCACATTACGTGATCCTTTCTCTCCCTCCCCCCCCCCCCAACCCAGGGTGACAAGCATCAGAAATGCTTGGGGGAAGGGAGACAGCAGTCGGTGTAAAGTATGAAAATAATAATTTATAATTTATCAAGAAGTCATGAGGGAGTAAGGGAGGGAGGGAGGAGAAAAAAGAGAAGCTGAAAGCAAGTGATCAAATAGAAAGTAAATGTTTAGAAAATATAATGGCAACATATGCATAAATATGCTTGATACAATTGATGTTTGGCTTATTATAAGAGCTGTGGCTTAGTGGTTGTGCGCGGGACTGCGGCCCACTGCGATGGAGGTTCAAATCCAGCAGCAGCTCCACAGGAGCAAAGGCTGGACCTCCTACTCCCACCAACAGAGGGAAGTGATGCCCCCCCCCAAAAAAAAAAGCAGAACAGAAAAAAGAGCTGTGAGAGCCCCTAATAAAATGATCTTTAAGACACAATAGCTTTTTTTTTTTTAAAGTGAAGAATGAAATTGAGTATAGCATTAGAAGTAGAAATTTAGGTAAAGTATGTTTTCTAACTCAGGCTCCAAGAAAGTAATTTTTATAACAAGTTACTTTAAATTTTATATGAGGAAATTTATTGTATTTATATCAGTAGTCTAAGCTATTTAAATATTACCTTTCATATCAGTTGTTAATGCTACTGAGTGGGAAAATTTTTCATTATATTTAGGGTAGGGGAAAATTACCTAGTATGTCTGATTAAGTGAGATGCTCAGCACCCTGTTTGTTTTTTCCCCAACATTTTAATGGCATTTAGTTTACATGTCATACAATTAAATAGTTCAGTCATTCCATCATATCAAAGAGAATCGTACAGTCATTGTATCATATTTACAGCATTCCACCTCCCCTCAAATCCCTATGGTTATATCATCTTTAAGATGAGTTTTGCAATCCCAGATGCTCACTCCTCCCTCACACCTTCATTACTCACTCCTGAAATCCCCTTTCCTTCCCTATCATCACCCCCTACCCCTGTCTCCCCTATATCCCTTATATCAGTTAGCATCGTTATGCATTCACTCTTCCTGCACTTCACAGCTGGGAGATCCAACAGAAAACCATAAAAAACAAAATTGGACTAAGGGGTAAGGGTAAAGTCATAGTGGTACGAAGACAAAAATACAATAGTGCATAAAAAGGAAAAGACCCGCATCATCATTAAAATTTTCTGTCATAGAACCAGAAAGAGATATTTGTACCCAGAACAGGTTCAGGTTCCATCTTTAGGGTGGTCAACTGGCCAAATGTATTGTTTGATCCAGCGTAATCAAGATTACAATGGTCTCTTCCTGATAATAAGACTTTGATACTCTTCCCTGTGGCTAGAGCAGATCTGCCAGTGACTCAGACTGACAAGGTATGCCCACCATCCCCCGCAGCCCCCCCCCCCCCATATTTCATAATTTTAGCTCTGGTGCTTTTTTCGTTTCCATATTTGTGTTTGTAATCCTCATCTTTAGATCACACAAGCTGGTCAGCACACTTTTTCTTTGGGGATTGAATTACTTTTAACTAAGGTCTTTTTGTAATTAAGAATTCTATTACTATTGAATTTAACTTATAGTGATCTATATGACAAAGTAGAACTGTCCCATAGGATTTCTAAGGCTGTAAATTTTTACAGATGCAGAGTGCCACATCTTTCACCCATGGAGGGCTCAAGCCCCTGACTTTTTTGTTAGTAGTACTTTACATACTGTGTCACTCAAGCTCTTTGTACCTAAAGAAATTAAACCCAATTTATCTCTTTTTAAAAAGTATTAATTACATCATTGGCTTAGAAACCGTGGTAACTTTTGCTGTCAGTGTGACATCTTGTAATTATTGTTCCTTTCCTTTCTATAGGAAATTCTTTTTCCATTATTTTTTTTATTTTGGTTAATATTAATTAGCATGCTGCATCCAAATAAGAAATATGATGAAGTGCCTGATACAGAACTTAGCCCTATGGACAAATCTATCCTCTCTAACCTAATTCTTGGATATACTCCTGTGACTAATCATACAAGAAACATCATGGAGAAAGTGTCTACTGATCACCTTCTTGATGGTATTGTGAGCTTATATTTATATTTTATTTATAACATGATACCTTTTCAGTATTAATATGGTTGTTAGAAAGGTTTCTTTTCATCCAAATACAGTTTTATAAATGTGTTAAAATAACTTAATTCTGCTGTTTTCTGTTTCTCCTGAAATATGAATCATGTCTTCTTGGCATCAGGAAATGCACACTGTCTTCAAATTTTGTATTGAAAGTTTACGCCATTTATAATATGTTCACATATAATTTAATAGGTTAATATATTGATAGCCAATTTCATTTTGATTCTGATTTTTGGACAATGATTAAGAAGCCGGAAACACAAATAATACTCTGAAAGCAAGAAAATTTCCTAGATGTCATTTCTTTTTGTAGTGCTAACTGGTGAAAGCTGAAGAAGTACTTAGTGCTAGAGATGATTATGGCTAAATATCTGTGCCTGCTTTTCTCGGTGTTTATGCATTTCACAGAGAGCCATGGAGGAAAGCATAGCGAGCTGCAAGGTTGTAGGATTAGCTCACAAACTTTTAAAAGTTTACTATAACACAGATGTAGACCAGATACATGATTGCCTGAAGAAGTTTCAAAAATGTGTGGAAAAATTTCATTAACCTTTCGATTTAATTTTTGCAGTCATAATTACTGAAGAATATGAAAATGAAAAAGAATTGATAGTGTCCAGTGTGTCTAAGTCCACCAGTTTTGTAGGTGTGGTTTTCAAAGACTTCATGTCCTATGAACTACGTTTTTTTCCTGACAAGATTCCAGTTTCTTCTACTTTTATGGATTCAAGAGGTAAATAACCCTAGCTAATAGTGTCAAATTAGTCCAATGCTTATCTTTGCTGCCTCAGTTTTATAGACAAAGTTTGATGATTTTCAGCATTGACATTTTCAGCTCTGATTTGTTCAGACAGGGAAATTGTCAAAGGCAACATACATATACACAGCTATGGTTCCTTTGGCATCCACAATATGTTTTGTGAAATCGGATGATATACTATTTGGAAGTAGTCCAAATATCTGGGACTAGGGCCAGCACTGCGGTACTAAGGTACTATGTGAAACTAACTTTGTTGACCATCCATGGCTACTATCCAGTCTTCAAGGGCTAAGCTTGGCCCTTCCCATCCACTACTACATGCCACTCCAGCCCTGCTGTCACTACCACGCTCAGTGGCCACCACCACAAAGGAACTATAGTCTCCGGTCTACAGGTTCGTGTGTATGCAGTGTCTCTGCTGAGTGGGGCAGTGGACTTGCTGGGACATACCTCTCAGTGACTTTGTTGGCATCTGTTCAGTTACTGCACGAGGCCAGTGCAGTAAGATAAACATGGGTAGATGGGCACCCTCGCTGCTACTTATGGCCAGAGTGATTGCTAGACTGGTAACACAACTGGTAAAAGGTGCCCTGGATCTCGGGATCTCAGTGTTGCGGATAACCTTGTTGTTGTTAGGTGTCATCGAGTCATTCCCAACCCCGAGCAACGCTGTACACAACAGACTGAAACATCGACTGGTCTTACTCCATCCTCAAAAGCCTTGCTGTGCTGGAGCCCACTGTGGCAGCCACTGTGTCAAGCCATCTGATTTAAGGCCGTCCTCTTTTTTGTTTCCCCCCCACTTTACCAAGCATGATGTCCTTCTGTTGGCACTAGTGTAGCCGCACAATATGACCAAAGTATGCAAGACACAGTCTTCCTTGCCTCTGAGGAGCACTTTAGCTGTACTTCTTCCGACACGGATCTGCTTGTCCTTTTAGCAATCTGTGGTCTTTTTAGTATTCTTTCCCAGCACCACAAGTGGGGAGCCAATTCCTTTTTTGTTATCTGTTCTTAGTCTGGAAGCTTTGCTAAAACTTGTTCACTTTGAGTGACCCTGCAGGGGTTTGAAATACTAGTGATTCAGCTTTCAGCATTATAGCAACACAAGCCACCACAGTACGACAGACTTGTGATCACAATTGTATAGGTGATCTGACGCTAAAAGGATAAGCAATGCGCACCTCTATATAAAAATATTTCCTATGTACATATACCTAGTAAAAATTTTTCACATGACATCAATTTTAATACATTTATTTTATATAAGATGTAACAAATCACAACTGTCTTACATGATTTTTAAAATTCTCTATTTTTAATGCAGTTATTGTCATATGATATATAGATTTTACTATCAGCTATTGATCTATCTTTAAAATGATAAGGTCCTATAGCCATAAACTTTATTAATTTTGCATATGAAACATGGAAAACAGCCCTGAGAGCTTATACTTATAAAGAGCTATCTTCCTCAGTCATCTCACAACTTTTTCCCTCTAGCTGGCTGTTCGAAATCGTGTGATGCTTCTCAGTACTGGTCATCAGGGTTCACAGTTTTACAAGCATCCATAGATGCGGCTATTATAGAGGTAAATATAATAAATATAATGATTACTAAGCCAAGTTTTAATAAACATGTTCTTTACAATAAAATTTGTTTTGACTGATTAAAAATATGTAAATCATACAACTTAGTTCACTGCTCTTCTGAAACTCAATTTACTTGATGATTTTTAAGGATATGATTTATAACTTACATATGTATTTTACAATGATGGTAGGAAATATTCATAAAAGACCTATATTTGCAGCTTTACCCCTGGAATGCAAATTAATTACATAAAATGTGAATAACTTTGTTATCATAATTGTAATAGTAGATTAATTTTTTATTGTAAGTCATTTAGTATTTATTTGCCAAACACTGCTTCTTAACTAAGCTATGTCAAGCTATGTCAAATATTAACTAACTTGAAGCTTGAAAAAACTAATTAGGTATTGTTATTTGTACATTTTACATTTGAAACTGGAACATAGCATGATTATGTATCTTCCAAAGCTAAGTTGTTGTTAGTTGCTCTTGAATTATTGACTCTCTGTACCACAGAATGAAATACTGCCCTGCAGTACACTGCCATTATAATTGTTGCTGTACTTAAGTCCATTATGGTAGCCGTTATATCATTAAGTGTCTTCCTTTTTTTTTTTTTTTCCTTCTGATCTCTACTTTATGTAGCACGATACCTTTCTCCAGGGGTGATCTTTCCTCATAACATTTCCAAAGTTTTTGAGACAAAGTCTTGCCACCCTCATTTTTTAGGAGCATTCTGGTTGTACTTCCTCTAAGACAGATCCCTTTATTCTTCTTAAATTCTGTAGTATTCACCAACAGCATAATTCAAAGGCATCAGATTTATTAAGTAAACTTAATTTTTACTAGTTGTGAATCAGGAGTTTGAATGATGGTTTTTTGCTCCCAAATTTGTGCTTTTAAAATTATATCTTGCTGTGTCTAAGATTATATATAAATATTGTAGTTAGATTCTAAAGATATATTTAAATTTAATCTACCTTTTCAAACTTCCACATAGAAAAACTAGCCAGGATACTTATTTCAAAACTTCCAATTTTGTGTCTGGACAGGCTAGCAGTAAGACAACATTCTCTTAGAGTTCAAACAAGTCAGATTAAACTCATGCCTCATTCTTCAATATCTGTATGAATCTGTTGCCTACCTTTTTGGAATTTATTAGAATCCAAAATAATGTAATTTAGATTCTATATCTGTAGATCTTTATTTCTATTAAAGTCCATGTTTGGAATATACAGAAAAGAGTGATAGAACTGGAATCAAGACATTAGCGAGAGTCCCATCTCTGTTCATTGTTATGTCAATTTTGAAAAATTACTTAACTGTTCTGTAGTATAATGATTACAATAATATGACTTTTAGCTGAGCCCTGGTGGAGCAGTGGTTGTGTGCGGGACTGCGACCCAAAGGGTTGACGGTTCAAATCCAGCAGCAGCTCTCCAGGAGCTAGGCTGGACTTCTTACTCCCACCTGGGCAGTGATGCAGAAAAAAAAAAAAGCAACTTTAATTGACAAGGTAGTTGTATGAGCCAAATAACATATGTCTGCAGAATGTTTTATAAACTCTTCAACGTACTATAAATGCATTATAGCTAAGCGATTGTTTTCAGGCTTGATTTCAACTCATATTAACCTTGTGTAGAGTACAATTAAACACTACCCATCTTGTGGCATTCTCAGATTACCCGAATTCAGTAGATAAGACATTTAAGGCAAAGACAGTTGTCCCTGAAGTTTTTGGAGCCCCCCTTGTTAGGTGTGAGAGCATGCATTTGTGTTTTGGCCAGAGAATTCCACCTCTACAGTGCAGATCCACACACTGGATGAACAGGCAGAGCGAATCTCATTTTAGGAATTGAGTTGTAAGAGAGGATTCCATCTGGTTAGTATAACATGACATAGTCTTAATATTCTATTTTTGTGGAATATATAAATATCCACTGCTGTCACATCGATTTCCATGACTAGCAACCATTAGAAAAGAGTAGAACTGCCTGTGTGACTTTCTAAGGCTGTGAATCTTTATGGGGGTAGAAAGCTTAAACTTTGTTCCCCCTGAGCAACTGATGAAGTTGAACTGCAGACCTTGCAGTGATCAGTCCAACCTGACATTCACTTCAGCATGTTGCTCTGTTGAGTTGATTCTAACTTTCCCAGTAGTGCTCCAAAAAGAAGAAACCACAATTAAAGGACATGGTATCTGAAAGAGTATCTTTGAATAGAGTCATTATCTCAAGGTACTAATAATCATTAATTAATGCCTCAATTTTATGGATGTGTATTTTTATTAAAATGAGAGTAATTTCTTAGAAGTACAATTTAAAAACTATTAATCACCATTTTGACGCTTCTCAAACTTTAGGCTTTATTGCATGTCCACAGTATTAATTAAAAGCAGTATTTTACTCCGTGTCATGATATTTGGGTTAATCACTATCTTTCAGTTTTATATTGCTTTTGAGGGTTGTATTTGTACTTGATTATTGACTAAATTCAAGATCTGTGGTCAGAACTAATTTAATTGATTATATTCACATTCTCTATTGTAGTTGAAGACCAATATTTCTGT
The DNA here is from genome assembly GCA_004026705.1 of Nesogale talazaci. Lineage (NCBI taxonomy): Eukaryota > Metazoa > Chordata > Mammalia > Afrosoricida > Tenrecidae > Nesogale > Nesogale talazaci. Next base: position 41,418 of record PVJH01016941.1, on the reverse strand, counting down.
TTGGAAGGAGCTGGAATCGACTAAAGCTATTGTTATGGGCGAAGCTGCTGTTGTAGAAATAGATATCTTTCCCCGAGGAGTAATTTTAATATACCTAGTTATAGCATTTTCACCTTTTGGATACTTTTTGGCAATTCACATTGTAGCAGAAAAGGAAAAAAAGTTAAAAGAATTTTTAAAGATAATGGGACTTCATGATACGGCCTTTTGGTATGTTTTTAAAGTTTATTATTTAGTGTAATTAGCATTTGTGTTATATATCAGTAAATCTTCCAAGATTATAATTTTGTTAGGTACTTAATGTAATGTTGATCCTTTTCTTGGTTACCATCATTGCCTTTGTTATGGAATTCAAAACTAGTGAACAAAAATCAGGTTTCTACAACTATCTGGTCTGTTTCTTGTACAACCAGTAAAAACCCAGCACTTAGCCTCCAGCTGATCCTGACTCTTAGCAACTGTATGCATGTCAGACTAGATCTTGGAACCGTGGAGTTTCCTGTGGCTGACTCTTTGGGAAGTAAATAGCCAGGCTCTTCTAATATATCTCAATCTGGATTAGAATAAGCAGTCTTTGAGTTAATAGTCAGGTGCATTGGCCATTTGCACCAATGTAGTTTGTTTTCACACGTTTTATACGTAGTTCAGTATTAGCAGTTCATTTTTACCACTTTATGTAATGGATTCACAGTGTATAATCTGTTATTCACAGTGTATAGACTCAGTTTCCTAGCCTGTCATTTTGTAGGTGGTTGACTTTTAAACTGAGTTGTGTTGCAAAAATATTTTGAAGGTAATTTAGCTTGATGACCTTAGACAAATCAATCTCTCAGTGCTTTGGTGTTGTCGCTGTTAAATTATAAATTCACGTTTGGTAATTTAGGTATCTTCCTTAATTACCAGTGATTTTAATATTGACCATAAAATCATAATCTGCTAGCTTGAAATAATAAAAGTGAAACCAAATACAGATTCCTCTTGTTACCTAATAGTAGGAAACCTTTCATAATGCAAAAAGGTGTAAAAGGAAGAAGCAATTAACATTAATTTATATGTGAAAAACTTTTGCTGCCTCCCAGATGCAAGAATTAGCCTCTACTACATGATACTAAATAAAGAATAACAACTAAGTAATTCATTGCCATTGAGTCAATTCTCCCTCATAGTAGAAAGCTATTGATTACAGTACAACTGCCCCATACGGTTTCTGAGATGATATTTTCGTAGAAACAGAGTACTTCATCTTCCTTCCATTGAGTAACTGGTGGACTTAGAGCCACTGACTTTTCAGTTAACAGCCCAATGTTTAATCACTATTCCACCAGGACTCCTTTTGTAACGCAAACACTTCATAATATAGTTCAGAGCTGCCGTGACTTGATGCTGAAGTGATGTAACTCGGTGATGCCATGCTCCCTGCTTGTCATCCTGGAGGTACTGCCTCTTTAATAGCTTGTTGCTGCAGGGAAGCTGTATTCTAGTTTGCTTTTTGCCTTTTCCGTAAAATTGAAAATTCTCTTCAGATTCTGTTCAGTGAAAACAAGTTCTATTATTTGTCTTTCACAAAAGGTAAGAGGTTTAAGTGAACTTTCAAAATTCAGAGATTACCTGTACAGTAGCAATTCCCTTGAACTCTGACTTGAAATTTGAGAAAAGGATAGCTAATTTATTATTGATCTTGATCTCTCTCTCGTGGTGTAAAGTTAGTAATTCTGCTGTTGATTTGTTCAGGGAGTTTGTGCTGTTTGTAGTCACAAAAGCCATAAAATATTTCACTGTAGCTTTTGTCCTAAGGAAAATAATTAAATTATCTCATTAAATTCTTTTTTATGTAAATAAAATCAGAGGTAGTATGCATACTGGAACATTCCAGAATGTTAGATTGATAGTAATCACAACTGCTGTATATTAGTAAGGCTTTCTTTAACTCTCTGAAAGACAATTACTTTTATTTCTATATTGCACTACCCTTTCTTGCAGTTGAGCCTATAGAGTATTTTCTTTACTTATGAGGAATATTAATTTTCCATCCCTAGCTTTTGACCTGCAGGTCCACATGGTCTGCAGTTTGAAATCACCAGCAGCTTCTGGGAAAAAATACTAGACTTTCTTCTTCCATAAAAGAGATGTAGTCTCGTAGACCTAGAGGGGTGCCAACGAGTCAGCATTGACGTGATGGCAGTGAGAGAGCAGGAAACAGGATTCCTGGGGTCTTAGTGGTTTCGTATTGGGTTGCTAATAGCAAGATCAGCAGTTCAATACCACCGACCTGCTCAGAAGGGAGCAAGATAAGACTTTCTGCTCCTATAAATAGTTTATAGTCTCTGAAACCCTAAGGAGTAATTGGACCTTTTCCTGTGAGGTCACCAGGAGTTGGAATTGACCTGATGGCACTGAGGTTTTGGAAGCATAGAGAAAAAGATTAATAAATTAATGCTAAAAACGAAATGGCTAAAATAAAGATGACTTTTTTTCTTGTTCAGTGCTTTTTAAATAAGTTTTTAACTGAATGCATTTGACCACAAATGAACTGGTATTTTCATTTTAGGCTTTCCTGGGTTCTTCTGTATACGAGTTTGATTTTTCTCATGTCCCTGCTTATGGCAGTCATTGCAACAGCCTCTTCATTATTCCCTCAGAGTAGCTGCTTTGTGGTATTTCTGCTTTTTTTCCTGTATGGGTTAGCATCTGTAAGTATTTGAATTTGGAATGGCAATAAGAAACTATGAAAATAATTTCATTGCTAGAGCAAAAATACTCGTTTACTGTTTATTTCTTATAAAAGTAATTTTGTTACTAGGTTAGTGATAAATGTTTTGCTACATTGAACCTCTTTATTTTTAGGGGAAGTATAAAATAGTCTCAGGTTTTAATTTAACTTGGTTTCATAAGATGTGTTTCACATTAGTATTCCTGTAAATCTTTTATTTCCATAATATGATCATATGTGTAATGAAGAATGCACTATATGGACATTTTTTCTTTGTTCTTATGAAATCTTGAGTGTTTCAATATAATTCATGTTACAGAATAATTATTTTAAGGGTAGGTCTTTTTAAGTATAACTTTAGCAAAATTGGTATTTATTTGGCATCTTGGCTGAAAGCTGATTGTTAGTGACCAGCCTTTCCTTAAGTGAATCCAATTATAGTTTGGATGAATTATATTCCTTTAGATATTTATAAAGTGATAAAAATAATTTATATGCTTGTACATCTAATTATCTGATTTTGACTGGTTACATATCTTATTGGCACACTCAGGGTAAAAGATGAGCTTTGTATTTTAGGACTCATTAATTTATGGTTTTGTTCAGTCATGTTTTTCTCTAACTGCAAAGACATGGCTGTTAATGGTTATAAAGTGGAGAGCTTGCCATGCTAGCCTAATTATATTTAAAAAGCATAGATTTTCATTTATCTCTTTAAATTTTTTATGTATATTATGTAAGTGAGATTAAAATCTAATCTGGAAATTGCTTTTTAATGCATGCATTTTTTTCAATATAGATAGCTTGTTCTCATGTAACTTATTAATCTTGATATTTATATCTTATAGGTGCTTTTTGCTTTAATGTTGACACCTCTTTTTAAAAAATCAAAACACGTGGGAATAGTGGAATTTTTAGTCACTGTGGCTTTTGGATTTGTTGGTCTTTTGATAGTCCTCATGGAAAGTTTTCCCAAATCACTTGTATGGCTCCTATGTCCCTTCTGTCAGTGCACCTTTTTGATTGGTATTGCACAGGTAGGTGATTATCATGCATTCTTGTAAGCATTTTCTTTGATCATCAGTCCTATGTAATAGATTGTTGGGTGTTGTGGATTCAGTCTGACTCATAGTAAGCGTGTCACAGAGTAAAACTCTCTGAGAGGGTTTTCCTTGCTACACATCTCATAGATCTGACCCTTTCCCACCCCCACCCCCCAAAGGTTTTAAAATTTCATCGTGAGAAAGGAATGATATTTGAACACATTTTATATCTGTGTTCATTTATATGTTTCTCATTTTTAAGTTTTTCACAAAGTTCTCCATTTATAACTGAGCATTTCACCATTGGAAAAATGTTAATCATAATGTTATCTCTACAATTATATTTGTTTGGTTTCTCTGTGGCTCATAACCCTTTTGTTTATACTGGCTCATGTTAACACTAGCCTATTTTTGTTTTGTTTAGCAATCATAGCATGAGAATTAAGTGCCCTATGCCTGGAGACCTTTAAGATGCACAGCGTTTAAAACACAATTGAAAGTAATCATTGTAAAAAACTTTTATTTCCATATTTGTTTTCACTGATTTACCATATTGTTTCACTTGTTAAAAACTTTGTTTCTTACTTATTGTTGTTCTGGAGATAACAAATACTTAGAAGTTTAAGTGGTATAGACTTGCTTGTTTTTATTATTTTCTTAAAGTTGTTATTTCTATTTTTTAGGTCATGCACTTAGAGGATTTTAATGAAGGTGCTTTGTTTTCTAGTTTGACGGAAGGTCCATATCCACTAATTATTACTCTTATCATGCTAGTACTTAATAGTATATTTTATGTCCTCTTGGCTGTGTATCTTGATCAAGTCATTCCAGGTATGCAGGTGATTATTGCAATTTGTTTTAAAGTGATGTAATTTTTCGCCTCACATTGAGACTATCTTGTCATAATTACTGTTAAAGCTCTTAATTCAATTTTTACTAAGAATCGTTTTAAACTTAAGCCTTAGCTACCACCAAACAGAAGATTTTGTACAAAAAGAATTCATTTTGAAAACTTTCCTATGTTAACCTCTTTTGACTAAAGTATTTCCTCATTCTATCACAGTCTCAAACTATGATGCTATTTGTGACTCCTCTCATTTTCATCTTCTCCATCATTTAATTACAAACAACTCCTAAACAAAAACAAACTAAACCCACTGCTACTAACTGATTTAGACTAATTGATCTCGTAAGACAAAATCTCAACTAGTTTTTAAGACATTCAATCTTTCTTTCCTGAAGGAAATGGCCACATATTTTTCTTATATAAGAGTCACTGGCGGATTCACACCACCACTCTTATGGTTGGCAGTTGAACACTTTACTCGCTGTATCAATAGGACTCTTTCCAGCTCCTATAGATGCAGTGATATTATGTTTACAGTGATTTTTTCTTTTTCTCATGTTCTCATTACTTTGTCTATGTTATAGACATGCACTTCTTACTTGGTAAACAACTGCCACTAGTGACTTTTAACATTTAAAGTAGAGTAATCTAGATAGATTGGCATTTTATTTGTTCAATAGCAGCAGCCACATTTCAGTTAGTTAGTAGCCACCTACGACTTTTAATTGACATACGTAGATCTAGAACATTCTTATCACTGGTTCTATTAGGCAGTGGTGTTAATTTAGACCCTTGCAATATGTCTTAGTTAGTTTTCCTACTTCAAGAGCATCAATGAGATGGGTTGATACCATGACTGTACCCATAGGCTCACGCACAACCATTGTGAAGATGGTGCAGGACCAGCGATGCTTCACTCTTGTCCAGGGTGCCTTTAAGAGTCAGAACTGACCTGACGGCACCCGACAGCCACATAGTCTGTCACAGCATTTTACCACTCACTTTAAGTTAGTCACCTGCTCAAAACTCTGTCGGAGCTATCCTTATGATTTAAGTAGGAACTCTTAATATCTGTAGTACTTCTATATATTTAATCTCTTGTTCTTATCCTCCCCTTTTTATTGTTCTGTACATCCATTTTTGCAATCTTATTTTACCTACATACACACATCCTAATGTATGAGATTGTTTTCAGCTCCTCATAATAGAAAACCATTCTCATTAGCTTAAATAAAAAAAATTAATTGACCGACTTAAAGGGAAATCCACAGATTGGGTGAGATCTGGGCGTGACTGCTGATATAGTTCAGTAATGTATTCAGAGATCCACTTTTGTTTGTGATTTGCCACCTTCATCTCTGCTTCAGGTTTCAAGCAGTGATGGGTGTTTTCTTTATTTCACACCTAAGAGAAAAAGATGGGAGCCCCTCTCCTAATGAAGCCAAGTATGAATAGATCTTCTCTCTAATTAAGATCAGTTCTGAAACATGTGTTCATCTAGACCACAGGAGGATGCACACACATTATTTAAAAATTTTTTTAGGGGTAGCTTTAGTTTTTTTTTTTTTTTTAGGTAAAGAGGAAAATAGATCAATGCTGTATTGCCAACAATCACTGTCTACTAAATTTCTCACTTCTTTCGTATAGTTATGGTGCTCTCCTAGTTCTCAGTTGTCTTTCCTAAGAACTGTATTCACTTTTCTAACTACCCCCTATTTTAAAACCTATCTCTGATGTACCCATTCAAGTCTTCAGGATATGTTCTATAGCCAGATAGAAACTTTTCCTATTTTGAACTCTTGTTAGTACTTTTCCTGGAAGTGTGCTGACTTTATTTAATGTTTCCCAGGTTCTAATATGCATTGCAGTGGCTACACAGAAGACATAGACAATATGATTAATGGCTTTATTAAGGAAGTTAAAAAGTTGTAATGCCAGTGAGAAAGGCTTAGGGCTGAGTTGTTTGTTGGGACATACCACAAATTTTTCTCCAGTATTTAATAAATACCCAAAGTGCATGCCTCTGCTATAAACCTCAATCAAGAAAGCATCCAGCTTAAACTTCACGGATCAGCAAACCCAACTCCTGGAGTTAAGTGCCTAGAAGCACACTGTATCAGAGGAATGTCAACTACCAATTCAGTGAGCCTTAGCCCAAAAGCACTTATCTCCATTCCTGTGGGTCCACAAGTCACATCCAATTTCTGTAATTAAATACCCAGAGGTACCCCACTCCATAAGCCAGCTTCCTGCACAAAATACTCAGCTTTACTTACTTCTTCAGAGGATTGGGAAGTCCATCCTGTGTTCTATGCTCTGGCTGCTGGTTCTGCTGCTGCTCTTGATGACATAGCTGTCATCTGGATCCAGCTGGCTCATAGCTATCATCTGGATCCAGGTGGTTCAGAAGATGTATTCTACTCCTTCGTGTTGGTAATGAGATTGCTCCTCTTGCTTTTCAGAGGGCTCCTTATCTACACAGCAGGCTGGCATTCTGGGGAATCTTATTTGCAATTACTCATAGGTGAATCTAAATATCTTCCCCTACCTTCTTACCATACTCATGCAGGAACAAGTGGATTAAGGAGAGTTTGAGGTGTTAGCTAACAGAGAGCCACATTTAATAGTTCACTGCCATTGTGCTTGCTAAAGTGACCAGATTTTAGGCGGGACACCATTGACTGGGGGTGGGAGAGGGGTGTTCTTGATTAAAAATTTGGTCTATATGGAGCAACAAAAATTTTCATCGAATGCAAAAATAGTATTGTAATATATTTTAATTTTAAAATGCCATGGGACCCAGAAAATTGTTAAAAAGCAGGATGTCTAGCCACCCTTATGCATATGCATGTCTCACATTCTGCCCTATCTTGTAGCCATCAATTATAAGTGTATGACAGTGTTTTACTCACCTTTAGGGGCCTTTGAACTCACAGTAACTCTGAAACTATCCATGAACTAGAATTATTTGCCAGTAAAATATAGATTTTTAGCATAGTTATGATTTAGTACTCTCTTCATATCTAAATGTAGATTTAGGTTGTCACATTTCAAATACTGCCCTTATTGTGATTTAAAAATTAATCTTCAGAAATGAAACTTGTGGTAACTCCTTTTTTGTTTAATTGTTTTATGTTTTTAATTTCCAGGTGAATTTGGCTTACGAAGATCATCTTTCTATTTTCTGAAGCCATCGTATTGGTCAAAGAACAAAAGAAATTACAAGGAGCTATCAGAAGGCAATGTTAATGGGAGTATTAGTTTTAGTGAAATTGTTGAGCCTGTTTCTTCAGAGTTCATAGGGAAAGAAGCCATAAGGTATGATGACTCTAACAAGTTTGGTATTATAATTGCTGATAGACACTGCCACAGTTAAACCACATTTTAATTAATACATGTACATAACATAAGAAATTAAGCCAACAATGTTTTTAAAAGACATTGATTAAAGGTTACTTGTCTTAAATTATTAAAATCATCATTGAGCTAAGGTTACTACTAAGTTTGAAATTATGTTTCAGTGGAAATACGTATAGTAAAAAAACCAATGTTTATACAATTAAGCTGTTAAAAATTTTCTCCAAAGGAGCTGATACAAATTGAAAGTAGATGTTTAGCACAAATTGAAAGTAGATGTTTAGAAAATAATGATGGCACTACTGGGGAGCCCAAATAGCTCAGTTGAAAAATAATGATGGTTGCCTTGGGGTGGGGGGCGCGAAAGAGGCTGGAAAATTTTTTTAACAAAGAAAGAAAATAATGATGACAACATATTTGTAAAAATATTTGATACAATTGATATATGGATTGTTATAAGAGGTGAAAGAGACCCCAATAAAATCTTTTAATAAAAAAAATCCAGATAGCCCAAAATAAGTTTTCTCCATTATGTAGATTGAACATGGTTAAATATAGACTATAATTTTATTTATGCTTATTTTGTCTCATATTATCTTTGTTAATTATAGATCCTTTGAGCATTATAAATGAAATTCAGCTGATTTTTACGAAGAAGCCCATTATTATTCCTGTTAGATTAATCAAATGATAATGATGAGGGAAAAGAAGTACAAGAAAAATTAAAAGATGTATTTTTTTAAATAAAAACTATACATATATATAAGCAGGAGGAGAACTAAAAGAATTCAGATGTAATCATTGGGCCAGGGGTCTGTCTTTCCAGTGGTAAAATTTTAACTAATTACCAGAACTATTCCTTAAAAAAATCTAATATCTAAAGCAGAAGGAGGGAACTATTTTATGTTTGTGGAAAGTTGTATTGACATGAAACATTATTAAATTTATATCCCTCTTAACTGATGAAATACAAGATTTTTGACTATAAGTTGAAGTATCAACGATGAAAAAGAAATCCACAAATTGCTAGCATCAGTGACTTTACTTTCTTTTTAGACATTGTCTTGGCATGAAATTGACTAAATGACACTTAAAATGGAGTGTGGTTAAAATGGAGTGTGGTTATCAGTTTCATATGCTTTTATAAGTTCTTTAATATAATTGACATTTTTTCTTATTCATTTAGTTTATTACTGTTAAACATGAATGCATTGAAACAAGTGTTATATATATATGTATATGTATACGCACTTAAATTTTGCTTTAAATACTTAGAGTAGAAAACTGTTTTCCAGAATCAGTGGTATTCAGAAGGCATACAGAAAGAAAAATGAAACTGTGGAGGCTTTGAGAAGTAAGTACCTGTCTTAGTATTCAGTCTCAAGTATGAGTACAATGCCAAAACCATTGAGTAGTGTCATTTAGTATCCAACTTTTCTATAGTTCTTATATGCATCCTCCCACCCACTATCATGATCCTAATTCTACCTTACGAATCCAGCTAGACTGCCGGATATACACTGATACATATAGGAGCCGGAAACATGGGGAATTCAGGACAGATGATCCCTTCAGGACCCTGGTGAGAGAGGTGATACTGGGAGGGTAGAGATAAGGTGAGGTAGAAAGGGGGAACCAATTGCAAGAATCTATATACAACCTCCTCGCTGGGATGCCAACAATAGGGAAGTGGGTGAAGGGACACATTGGACAGTGTATGATATGACAAAATAATGATAATTTGTAAACTATTAAGGGTTCATGGGGGTGGGAGGAGAAATATGGGAAGCTGATACCGGGGGCCTAAGTAGAAGGAAGATGTTTCGAGAATGATGATGACAACAAATGTGCAAATGTGAACTGCATACAATTGATACATGTATTGATCATGATAAAGAGTTGATGAGCCCCCAATAAAATGATTAAAGAATAGTTTCATTTATTTATGTGATTAATATTTATGATTAAAGATAAAAGTCACACTACATCAAAGTAGTAAAAATATCAATTTATATAAGAAATATGCTACTATTAGAATAGGTCTATCTTTTTCACTGAGTTACCAAGTATATGTATCATATTATTTTACTCATTCTTGCATGGTAGGGTTGTATTCTATGATAATTTTCTGTTGTGGGGAATACACCAGAAATTGTAGGCTGTTTATCAGTAACCCTGACCTTTACTCACTTGATATCAGTAGTATCTATCCATCAAGCATAGCAACTAAAAATGTTTTGAGTTTTTACTCCAATGTTTTCTTTTTAACAAGTTTTATGGTTTCAACTCTCACAGTTCTTTTATCTATTTAAATCTGTTTTCATATATAGATTGAGATATGGTTCCAGCTTCATTGTTTTGCATGTGGAAATCTAGTTGTCCGTGCACTGACCATATGTCAAAGAGATTGTTCTTTACTGGAACAAGGGCTTAGTTGGATATACCATCTTTAGCATTCAGAATAACCAAGAAGTTGTGTGTGTGTGTGTGTGTGTGTGTGTATTGTGAGGCTGGAGAAGTAACTCTTTAAAATCACTGCACTCACAAAAAAAGGAAGGATGGATCTTCCAAAAGAGAAATATTTAATCTTCTGGACATGGTAAATCTGCCTTTCTTCTGCACAACTCATTTTCTTCCTTATTCAGTGTGTGTTGGCTCATGATTTATAATCTCTATACAGGTAGTCTCCAACCTGCAATATATTTGAGTTATGATGAACTGTACTTAGAATTGTGTTGTTTTTATTATGTTTTCATGTTTATTTTATTATTAGCAGAATGTACTCACCATAGGTTACTGCAGTGTATCATTTGCTGATGTTATCTTTCCCAATGTTTGCCCACAGATCTTCAGTGTTATAATTCATAAAAATAGTAGACAATAATGAAAAACTATATGTAAAACACCCTAAACCAAAATAGTCTGTTTATACCAGAACAGACTTAGAACAATGTCTTCAGAATGGAACTCATTTATAAGTGGGTTATACTATACTCTGATGCTTTATTGATTTATTATTTATCCCATTTTAATATGGCATTTAATGGAATTTTACAGATTATTAGATCATTTCTAGTTTTTAATTAATGTATTTAAGATGTCGTTAAATAGCTCTGAGAATACATTCTTGTCTGTCCCTTTATCTGTTGTAATTCACTAGGGAATTCCTGAGCATGAGTCCTAAGAAAGCCCCAAATATCTTATGTGCTCTCTAAGTCATGTTTGTTGTGAAGCAAAGTCTGTTCTCCTTTTCTTATTGCTCCTATTTGTGACTACAATAAATTTTTTTCTACTGTAAAATGTGATGGAAATTTAAAAATCATTCTTTAAATTTGTTACCTCTACTTCAAGATGGTGCAAAAGTATGAATTATTTTACATTTCTGAGCAAAAATTAAAATGATAGTCGATTCTTCTTTCTTTAAATAGACTTGTCATTTGACATATATGAGGGTCAGATCACTGCATTACTTGGCCACAGTGGAACAGGAAAGAGTACATTGATGAATATTCTTTGTGGACTCTGCCCACCTTCAGATGGTAAGAGGGTTTTTTGTGACTAAAAAAGAAATCTCTTATTTGTTAGTGTTTTTAATCCAGTTGACACAATATAATTGCTTATCTTTTAATTATATACGGAATGCTTTTTTGTCATTGATTTCAGACCAACATTTTCTTGGCTACGCATACTTAATATTTTCCTGTAAAATTTGAAATGATTTTAGCAGGCTTAAGGGAAAAAAACTAATTTTGTATAATTTTTGTCATATATTGCATAAAGGAATGTTTGTGCTCATCTTCAAAGAAAGTATACATCAGTAACTTTTTAAAAAATATATGAAAACAGTAAATTATTTCAAGTTGAGGAAATAGAGATTTTTTACTTATTGTACAATGTGTCAAAGGGAAAAGAATGATTATTGTGAACACCATTTCCTAAAACAGAATTTTAAGAGCACCACGTTAAAAGTATAATTGTGATCTGTGATTTTTCTGGATGTTAGAATTCTAGATGTATAGTAGATCCACGCCTCTACCAGATCCCAAATAGAGTGACAGTACAATAAATATTATAATTTTTTTTGGCATCACTGTCCTCTGGTGGAAGTGGGAGGCCCAGCCTTGCTCCTGGAGAGCTGCTGCTGGATTTGAACTGCCAAGCCAGTGGGCCGCAGTCCTGCACTCAACTACTATGCCACTGGGGCTCAGCCAATATAATTTTTAAATGATTTAACTTATGTGTATTGAATCGGAATCAATCTTTTAAATGTAATGTTACCTTTAAAATGAGTTTGATTCTATTGATTGAATAATCATCTCTTACACTTAACGTATTTTTCGACTGTAAGACGCACCTTTTTTTCCCCCCAAAGTGGGGGGAAACTGAGGGTGTATCTTATGGTCTGAAGGTGTGGTACCCCAGAACATTTTAGTGTATTGGTACTATTTGTTTCAGAATTTTTTCCTAGTTTTCCTGCTCTAAAAACTGGGTATGTCTTATGGTCAGGTGTGTATTATGGTCCAAAAAATATGGTAAATAATTTTACAGTGTTTGTTAGGTCTTTCTACATGTGATCACCTGGATTTAACAGGTGACTTTGAGTCAGAATGGACTTTCTGGCAGTGATCTTTAGGTGGGATGTATAGTCATGTGTCATATAGTGTTCCATTGGGCAAAGTCTGGCCACATATATACCCATGGTCTCATAAGGCATAAATCTTGACTAGAGAACAGGAGGGAGCAAGCATAACAGCTTTTCTTCAGGGAACTTGCATCACTATCTCGTATACAAAGTTATTACACTGTCAGGTGTATGTGCACATTTAATCTGTATTCATAGAGTAAGTGCTCTGAAGTGCTTTGGTACTGGCTTATGTATGTACTATTATGCTATTACTTTCTACCTAAAAAAGTTGACTGTATAAAAAGTTCACCCTATTACAGTGTATGTTTCAATTAATAGGAGCATCCAATCTATTGTATTGAACATCTGGAGTATTATGATAGCCCTGTTTAATTTTTCTTTGGTAATACTGCCATGTGGTACATCATGTGCAGCAAAACCAGTGCTGGTCAGGGTAGCATCAGGAGGCAAGGGCAATGTATTCTTTTGGAAGTGAAGCAAAAGATTATTATTAAGTGACCTGAAAGTAGGAAATTGGTGACTAGTATTGGTCATGATTTAGGCATGTCACACTGGACATTTAAGACAACCTCCATCAAAGAAAAACGACTCCTGACTTTTAAAGAAATGTCTCCACTGAAAACTCCAAGTGTAGTCAAAATGTGAATGGGAACTCTGTTTGATATGGATAAATGACTAATGACAAGGATTGAGGACCAGAAACAAAAATGAAGTTCTTTGATGGTCAGTCCTAAGGATCAAAACTTACTAGAGATGCTTAATGAAAAAGCAGGGCAAGACTATGAAAGGGTGTTTGCACAACATCCAGATAGACCGCACTGTCTTATTTCACGGAACATGGGATATTAAGCAATGCATGACTGTATATATATTCAATTTATAAAGGAGACAAACTAGTCTTCAGATGGATTTTTCTGTGACCATGGGACTAGATGGGAAAAACTTTTTCGTTTTTTACTGTGTCTTCTCTCATAGTGTCTAGAAATGGAAGGAAATCATTACTGAAAGTAAAAGAAAATAATGTACCAGTAGATAATTTTGCTTACTGGAAAGCTTTTAGTTCCTGCCTCTTTCCATTATATAATTAGATCCGGAAAGGAAGGAAAAGGAGATGGGACATAGGGAAAGCAAAAACACCCAAGAGTTTGGCAATAGGATGTGTTATTCAAATTTATACTTACTCTTGACCACGGTATCTATTAGCAACCCATAATTAAGTTATTAGAATAACTTAAAGCATACATATCTTTAATAGTTACTATATTTAATATAAATTTAAATTATGTTTTGCTTTTAGGATCTGCATCTATATATGGACACAGAGTCTCAGAAATAGATGAAATGTTTGAAGCAAGAAAAATGATTGGCATTTGTCCACAATTAGATATACACTTTGATGTTTTGACAGTAGAAGAAAATTTATCAATTCTGGCTTCAATCAAAGGAATACCAGCTAACAATATAATACAAGAAGTAGGTTATTTATATAGAGTGCTTTCTTTTTTCCCCCAGTAGTTTTTGGACAATTGTTTTCTCTTATTCTAGGCATTTTATTAAGACATATTCCAAACATCATACCATTCAATAGCCAGCCTTATCAAGAAATGTTGTACAGTCAGTACCACAATTAGTTTCAAAACATTAATCTAGTTATTAGCTTTCCTTATGTATCTATCCTGGATTTAATACACCAGGAAACAAACAAAAAATATACAACAGAGGGTCAAGAAAGCTGTCAACAATAACAAAATATGACAGTAATAAACCCCAACTTAAGAAAACAATATTAAAAGCCAGATCAAGCTCAAAGTACATCAAAAGGAAGATCAAATGACAAGGTTTTACAGATAAATCATTTAGAGTGCTTTATTTTTATTTCCTGAAAATGACTAACTTTTTGAAACATACTGTGTAATAAAAATATCCTTGAAAAATATAAATAAAAAACCAGCACTGAGTCACTAACAAAACTATTATAAAGCATTTAGTGAAATTTAAAGTAAATGATTGAAAAAAAAATAAAGTAAGTGATTGAATACCCATAAACTAGATCTTGTTTCTTCAAGGACTTTGAGAGGATACTACCCTCATAGTAACTATTTGTTGCCTTTTTTCATTATCCTTTTCATATCTCATTACCCTCCTTTCCCAACATAGACTAGAGTCTTCCCATTGATTCTTTCTTACCTTTTCCCATGTTCAAAAGGCCTGCATTCTGTTAATTTAGTAGAATATGTGAATATGATGTGTCAAAGCTAAAATGTGTACTAAACATTTTAAGAGTTAGTATTAAAATAGGTAAATTTTGAAATCTATTATTGCTCATTGTACAAAATGCATAGTTAAAAAATAACATTATTCATGCTTTATTTTTATAGGTGCAGAAAGTTTTACTGGATTTAGATATGCAGGCTTTCAAAGATAACCAAGCTAAAAAGTTAAGTGGTGGTCAGAAAAGAAAACTGTCCTTAGGAATTGCTATTCTTGGGAATCCTAAGGTAAAGAAATGTTAGTTTCTTTGGCAAGATAATTAAAATTGTGTTTAAAAGAAAAATAGTTTGTAGAAAGATTCATATGCATTTATGTAAATTTTAAGCATGCAAAATATTACATATTACTGAGATAAAATCATTGCAACAGGTTTTTAACCTGAAGTAAAAATATAACTTATTTTTGATAATAATGATTTATAATACTGATTGTCTCTATGACAGGTAATGGAGAAAATAGGCTTTAGTTATATCTGTATTGTCTTATTTAAGATCTAAAGAAATTATGGCTGAAAAGTAACATATTTAAAACTGTAACTGTTCTAAGTTCCTATGGTTTTTGTTTGAAAATAGTTTATAATAAATGAATAGTTCACTTTGTCCTTATATTGCTTTGATTTTTTTACAAAAATGTTTTATTTTGTTTTTAGTGAAAGTTTTCAAAGCAAATTAGGTTCTCATTTACCAATTTTTATAAATATTTCTCTGTGATGATTACATTTTCTACACTATATCAGTAGTCTTATTATCTCTATTCTGATTATTCTGTTTCTATTAATCTATCTTTCTTGTCCACCATTTTCTCATCTTTTGTCTAGGTAAATGTTAATTGCTTGGTTTAATTTAGATGGTTACTTAGAGAAACAAAAACATTTGGAAGACAGTTACAGGACCAACTGAGTGGAAGATAGCCATATCTGTATCCATGCCAAAGGAAGGCAGCCCAACAGAAGGCTCAGATTATTCATGTCATTAATATCAAATGCAAGTAACATTTTGCTTACAATCAACCAGAAATGATTGCAGCAATACATTGATAGGGAACTGTCAAGAGAATGTGAAACTAGGGATTGCTAATGTCCCATGGATCTTCACTAAAAGTAGAGGATGCCAGAAAGATGTTTACTTGTGTTTTATTGACTACGCAACAGCATTAGCTTCTGTGGACCGTAACAAACTTTAAGTAACCTTGAGAAGACAGGAATTCCAGAAACACTTCATTGTGATCCTGGCTCAATGTACATGGTTCAAGAAGCAGTTGTTTGAACAGACCATGGGAATACTGCCTGATTTGAAATGAGAAACGGTGTTTGTTGGGGTTGTAACCTCTCACCATACTTAACCTATATGATGATCAACTAATCAGACAAGCTGAATTGTGTGAAGAAGATGGCAGGCGTCAGAGAAAAGATTGTTAACAACCTGTGATCATGCAGGTGACAAAACTTGCTTGCTCAAAGTGAGGAGGACTTTTGAAACACTTGCTGAGGAAGATCAAGGATTTTAACCTTCAGTATTACAACTCAGTGTAAAGAAGACAAAACTCTTCACAGCTGGACAAGTAGGTAGCATCATGATAAATGGAGAAAAGATTGAAGTTGTCAACTATATTTCACCTTGCTTGGATCCACAATCAGCATTTATTTATGTAAGCAGCACGCAGTAGATCAAATGATACACTGCACTGGGCACATCTGCTACATAAGACCTCATTAAAGTGTTGAAAAATTGTGAGGTTCCTTTGAGAACTAAGATGCATCGAACCCCAAGCCATAGTAATTTCAGTTATCTCATGTTCATGTGAAACTGGACATTGACTAAGGGAGACTGAATTATGGTGCCAGTGAAAAATATTGAAGGTATCAAGGTCAGCCAAGAAAACAAAAAAATATGTCTTAGAAAAAGTTTAGCCAGAATGCTATTAGAGGCTGTGTTAGTCTGGGTACATTAGAGAAACAAATCTCCAGACACTCATATTAATAAGAGAGTGTTATATAAAGGGTAAGTGCACATCAAGAAAACAGCCCAACTGAGGGCTTCCCAACCCTATATGTTCAACACCAATCCACAAAGTCCTCCTCCATCTCACAAAACACGAGCAGTGAATCTGACTGCAGGAGGAAAGCCGAATCAGTGAGTGTGTCAGCATCTCAGCGTTGGCAAGGTCTCCACACAGCTGCTCCAGCACCCAGGGCTGCATCGGGGTAGGGCCATGTGACTTCTCCTCAGGAATGTCTTGCAGGAAGTGAGCATTGATTGCTAAAGCAGGAAACTCACTAGCACAACTGCATGGTGGTCTGACTGTTAGAAAGCAAGGGCCCCGAGAACTGGAAAGGCAAGGCTCACCAAGCCATTTATCTCTCTGCCCTTCAGTTAACCCCACATGTGTTTCTCAGTAGGCCTTGTTGGTACAATAAACTTTAACTCTCTCAGAGGCACAGATAGGAAGACTTCATCTCACATATTTTGGACATGTTTTCAGGAGGGATCAGTCCCTGAAGAAGTGCTTGACAAAACAAGAGGGCACCAAAGAAGAGGAAGACTTTGACAAGATGGATTGACACAGTCGCTGCAACAATTGGCTGAAACAAACTAGCAGTTGTGAGGATGGTGCAGGACTGGGTAGTGTTCTGCTCACTTGTACATAGTGGTCACTGTGAGTTGGAATGTACATGGTGGTACCTAACAACGATGATAATTTTGGGATCATATGTTGTTCCAATAAGTCTGACCTATTTTTAGGAATTTGAGTTTTGTTCCACATATCTTTCTACCAGAGACTATCAGTGGTATCCTTGGTTGGAACTACAAGTAGTGGTAACGAGACAGCTGGACCTCATTTAGTTCTATTACTCTTGTAGTCTAGAATTTTTTCCCTTTATTTAAAAAATTATTCTGACTAGCATACATATAATTTTAATGTGACATGAATGAAAATTTATAGAGTAATTCCATTTTCATTCAAATAATTTATGCACATTTTGTTCTGAAATACTGGTTTTCATCCCCTCAACATTGTAGCACTTTTACTACTTCCTCCCTGCTCTTCCAGTATTCATTCATCTTTTTTTTTTTTTTTAAGCTCCTTGCCTTCTGAGCTTTGTTTTGGAGCAAAGGCTACCCTTTTGAGCTCACATGGTTAATTGGTCTGAAAAGTATGTTCCTCGTCAGTATTGTTGTTCATGTGAGAGGCCTGTTTGACTGTAAGGTGATCCTGAGGGTGGATTCAGTACTAGGTTTGAAAGGTACTTCTAAGCACCATGATCTCAGGGGTTCCACCAATCCCATACCAGACCACTCACACTGGTCTTCTGTATGATTTTCAGTTTTGTTTTACATTTTTCTTTTGTGAGTTTGACTTTCTTTCTGTTTTATGTCAGAGAAGTAGAGGCCAGTAGTTTCATTTTAGTTTTACTTTGGTTTTTATGTGTTTGGTGCTAGTTTGGGTACTGTAGAAATAGAAGCAGCTGCAACAGTGCTTGGCATAGGGTTAGAAAGCTGCCATGCTTTTTGGATTCTTGGCATCCTGCTACATTATCCATTGTCCTTTGGAGATGACTCAGGATTCTGACTCTTACCTTAATTGATCTTTTCCAAACCTCCACCCCGAGATACTTAAATTAAGAAGTGATTGAAAACAAATTGCTTCACTTTAAATTAGAATAGATTATATTTCTCTCCCAAGAAATTGCCACAGTTGCAAATTTTGATTTTTCAGATAATAGCATTATACTTAATTATTGGTTTACTTATCTAATTGTTTTTACACTTATATCTTATAAACATTAGCCTTTAAAAAGAAACCTTACATGGTATTCACACGTCATACATATGTTTTCAAAATGTAAAATGTACATGAAAATCTCAGATCTTAAGTGTTTGTACATGGAAGGAATAACTTGAAATAAGAGATTTTCAGTCGCCACATGCTGATTTTTAAGTATTTTGATTTTTCTGAGGATTTCCTCCTGTTCCTTTCTACTGCTTTTCAACAGGTCCTACTGCTAGATGAACCAACAGCTGGAATGGATCCCTGCTCTCGGCATATTGTTTGGAATCTTCTAAAATACAGAAAAGCCAGTCGGGTAACAGTGTTCAGTACGCATTTCATGGATGAAGCTGACATTCTTGCTGGTGAGATTTTTGCTTTGTTTTTTGAGGAGTAAGTTCACGGGCCCAAAGTAGAGGTGGACCCAGGATAAATCCATAGGACTACATGCAGAAGCTGGTACCTTTTGGTGTGTGTTCTTCACAAAAAAAGTGCAACATTTAGAAACTATGCATTTTTATGTTGAGGATTACCTGGACTGCCATAGGTTCATTGATTGGTTCGGACTCATAGAACTCAGTGCACAGCTATGCTGACAGCTATGAATTATGACAGTGAAAGAATGTGAAGCAAAGTCAACAAAGGGGAAAGGTGCATGGGGCAAAGTAGAAGAAACTAAGCACATCCTTCTGTGATCCTTCTCCCCGTTCAGCTGCACTGAATGACTTTGTCTCTTTGTGACAATTTGTATGACGTGATTGCCAGGGAAGTTCAGTACAGACTCAGTGAACAGGAGTTTTACTGGTGGTTAATCATGCAGGCTTCTTCTGCCTAACATGTTCTGAAATCCCAGGCCTACAGAAGGAAAGGAGCAGTTCCATTATTTATGCAGATGAGGTGTAGTAAACCCCCTCTTTGTTCTAAATATGGCCAGAACCCTCCCACAAGTCAACTTTCCACACACGCACCAAAAGCCAGCCTTGCTAGCAGGTCTTTCTAAGGATAGCTATGTTAACTATTGTATGCATAATTTTATAAACATTTGCACATGTAAATACTATAGGTTTAAGTCCTTACATTTGGCAGGATGTACAGTTTTAGTGTGACATTTTTATGCATGTGATATAATCTAATAAATAAGGCAAATAATTTATCTGTTCAGCAGTATCTTTGTGTGGGAAAAAAACATTTTGTTTTAACTATCATTTCTGTAGCTGTTTTGAAGCTGTTTTTTACATTTAGTTATAAGGAAAATGTAAAAGCTCTGGCTTTATTAAATGAGCCTTTTAGGAAGAGTCAGAGATGGTTGGAGCAGTGTTAGGAAAGTATACTCTAGAGTCAGACTTCCTGGGTACAGATTACAACTTTGTAACTTAATAATAGTAAATGATGGCAAGTGGTGTATTTTCCTACTCAGTGTTCTCGTCTAAAAAAATAGGGCATGGCAGTCAAGTGCCTTCCACTTAGGGTTGTTTTGATGCTTTAATGAGATCATAGATACATATCTCTCATAGAGTAATGCATGAAATAGACATGCCCATTTGAATGTTTTCTCAATATGAAAATTGAAATGTAAACTTTTGATTGCAGACAGAAAAGCTGTCATATCACAAGGAATGTTGAAGTGTGTTGGCTCTTCAATCTTTCTCAAGAGTAAATGGGGCATTGGTTATCGTCTGAGGTATTCTTCTTATTCTTTTTTATCTATATTCTTCATCCTACTTTCTAGCTGCAAAATTTAACTTAAAACATTTACAACTGAACCTCATTGGCTGTTTACTGAGTAACCATTGAACTTTCACTTCTCTTCAGCATGTACATAGACAGATACTGTGCCACAGAATCTCTTTCTTCACTGGTTAAACAACATATACCGGGAGCTACTATATTACAGCAGGATGACCAACAACTTGTGTATAGCTTGCCTTTCAAGGACATGGATAAATTTTCAGGTTATTACATTTTGTTTATTGCTAGTTAAACTGGGATCTTGCATTGGGGATAGGTTTGCTTGTTTTACTATTTACTTTTCTGTATAATGTTTTCATGCTCTATGTGGCCAGAGTTGATGCGTTTCTTTGGAAGCTAATAGGTTCCTTTTTTATACAAACAACATTCAGATTGCTGTCACGTGTATGCTAACTTCAGTGCTAAAGAAATGAAGAGGAAAAAAGCATAGGAAATTAATTGTGCTTGTTGTTGTCAAGAAATAGAGGGGACAAATGCCCATAAAAATAGTTGTCCTTGCTTCATTATCAAGAAAGAAATTGATTGCTCCAAGTTTGCTTGGAGGCCTTCTGGGAACACAGCACATGCGTAGTTACTTGTATATGTTCCAAGTCCAAGAATATGTACATATGTGAGCCAAGTTCCCATAACATTTATCCTATGATTAAATAGAATTTCCCAAGTTAAGTTAGCTCCTTTCTTTTAAAAATATAAAGTCAACTAGATTGAAATGTATACAGACATATACACATATGTACACAGCAGGGGGTACCCCCCAAAACTTGGCAGAAGCTCTGTTGGGCAGTAGGGCACATTTTTGCCATGAGGTGAAGATCGAGCAACTCACTCTGGTTTAGTGTGCCCAGTGGCCTCACTTGGGAAGGCTGGCTCTCTCTAGTCACAGTGGATTTTTCGTAAAAGGTGAAATGTCAATTGATGACAAACCTCGTTCTTGACATTGCCAACTTTCCGAATGCATGAAACTGTTGAAGAAACGGGAAGTTATCTGGACTATCTGGGAGTTCTGTTCATCAAATTTTAATGGAGATTTGGTAATGAGAAGGGTCACTCTGAAATTTGTGTCTTGGGTTCTGACTGGCCAAGAAAAGAAGTGTGGAATGGAAACATACTATTCTTTCCAAGAACAACACTGAAGCAACTCAAGATTTTCCCAAGGTCATTTCTGATGGAGAAACATTGTGCTATTCTTATGACACCGAAAGCAAATATCAATCAAATCAGTGGGAAGACTCCATTGTCATCTTGACCCCAAAAGTTCATCAAGTGAAATAAAAGATCAAGAGGATGCTCATGTTTTTTCATATAATGGAAATAGTGCACTTGAAGTTCATTTCACCAGGTCAGACTGTTATTTAGAGATTCTGAAAAGATTGTATAACAGTGTGCAAAACAAAAGGCTTAATTTGTGGCAGTTGCAGGACTGGCTTTGACACCATGACAATGCGTCCACTCACACAGCGATCAATGTGCCAGTTTTTGATGAAAAGCAGCATGCCTTTCTTGCGCCTCATACCTTACTCATTTGACCTCACTCTGTGGGACTTCTTTTTGTGTCCATGAATGGATAGTGAAATGAGAGGATAGCTATTTGATGACATAGGAGAGGTGAAGGAAGAAAATGAGGGAAGTGTTGTCAGCCATCCAAACAGATGAGTTTGAGAAATGTTTCCAAGAATGGGATGAATAGCAGATTTAACATATGTAGGAAGTGTAATTGAGAGTACTTTAGAGTTGACAAGGTTGTTTTGTAAAAAATTTAAAATGCATAACTTTGAAAAACAAATTCTGGTTTTCCTTGGGTACCCCCTTGTGTGTGTGTGTGTGTGTGTGTGTATTTCATTCTCTCTACTTAACTGATTCTTTATTAACACATAATGCTTACTGTGTGTAGGATTCTGGTCTTATGACATTTTAATTCTTAGTTTGTGGAATTACATGAATATTTCAACCACAATTCAAGGTAAAGGAAGTTATTATTGTCTCTATGTTATAAATGCAGAAACTGAGGTGTAGAAAGATTAAGTTAATTGCCTAAGGTTATATGGATGGTCAAGCTTGTTCCAGAAATGTAGTGTTTCTTACTTTAGTTAGGAGCCTCTCATGTCTCTCGATAAATTGTCACATTGTTTCACCCATTTTAAATTGTGCTTTGGGAATGCCTCTGAAGTGAATCCTAAGATGTTTTTAAGGAGCTCATGCAGACAAAGCTTGTTCATAAGTCTATTCCCACTCAATGAATACAGCTTTCCTTCGACACCCTTGCGTTTTTACTGGTTGGATTTTGGGAAATAGATTGCCAAGCCTTTGTTTCAAGGCCCCCCCCCCCCCCAGGTAGACTCTAATCTCGATGTTTCAGTTAGCAACAGATGAAACCCTTTAATCATTTGTAAGAACTTATAATAATATCTTATTTGCCTTTTGATTGTCTTTCATGCATATTCATTAGCATTTTTCCAGAGACTACATGATAAATCCTATCAGACTTATTCGATACAGATCCAAATAGATAAGAATCTAATTGTACTCTATTAAGCAGACAGATTACAGTAATATAAAGCTGTACCCTTTTCTAATTTAAATCTTTCAAGTTCTTTGTTATTCTTGGTCATTTTTAAGGGTGAAAAAGGGTTCTGACACCCTTTAAGATAATTTGAGAATTATTGGGCTACCTGTGTAAATTTAGTTATATGCTATTTTTGAAGGATATGTGAGAATAATTTGTGGTAGTATAGCTAACTATGCAATATTGTTTTCCACATTTTAGGTTTATTTGCTGCTCTAGATACTCATTCTAGTTTGGGTATTATTTCTTATGGTGTTTCCATGACAACTTTGGAAGATGTATTTTTAAAGCTAGAAGTTGAAGCAGAAATTGACCAAGCAGGTAAAAATAATCAAACCAATAAAACCATTTTCAAAAATGAATCCGACAAATAACCATATAGATGTGTAGTATTTATATTTGAAGGAAAAGACAAATATACATAGATAAATAGTTGATATGTTTTCTGATCGTGATAAGATAATGAAGGTCAAGGAGGAGGTTGGTGATATATAAGATCTGGATGACAAGAAAAACTAGGTAGCAAATATTTTCTTTTGTTGCTGCTGCTGTTGTTGTTTTGTGGCATCACTGCCCTGGTGGGAGTAGGAGGCCCAGCCTTACTCCTGGAGAGCTGCTGCTGGATTTAAACTGTCAACCCTGTGGGCCACCCTGCGTACAACCACTAGGCTACCAGGGCTCAGCCTGGTAGCAAATATTTTATGATAGAGTTTTCCAGATAAAGAGAATAGCTAATATAAAGTGATTGGACACCTGTGAGATCCAAATAAAATGGTCACTATGACAGGAGCTTTGAGATCCAAGGAAAAATTGAAAGCAGACAAGTGGGCAAGGGGGCAGATTATGCAGTGTGAAGCTACCAGTGTCTGATTTGTGTTTTTTAAAATGGCTTTTTAGTTGTTGAATGAGGAATTAATTCTAAAAATGGAGCCAAAAGGGGGGAACTGAAAAGGGAGCAACTATTGTTCTCTTTTCTCTGTCTCCTCCAAGATGAAGATGCAAATACAAAGTGGTATTTCTGGAATGAAAAAGAGGTCAGTTGTTTGCTTTGAAGAATAAGACAGGAACATAAAAGATGATTTGAGTAATGAAAAGGATAGTGAGGAATTTGGTAATGTAAAAGACAGGGGTGGGGCTGAGCCCCAGTGGCGTAGTGGTTGTGTGTGGGACTGCGGCCCACTGGCTTGGCAGTTCAGATTCAGTAGCAGCTCTCCAGGAGCAAGGCTGGGCCTCCCACTCCCACCAGAGGGCAGTGATTCCCCCCCTCAAAAAAAAAGACAAGGGTGATCTTCGCAACAGCCTTTCCGTAATCTGGTGAGAATCAAAAGCAAATCTGTGAAGTCTGAGGTGAAGTTTTTCCTTCAACTGAAGATTACTAAGACAGTGAGAGTGAAGGAAACTTTGTTGGTAGAGAGATCATAGTAAGAGTGTTATAAAATATATAAATATATAAAATATAATAGATCTTGATATCTCTGCCAATTAGTTTTGCCTCTTTGGGGACAAATGGAATTGTATAATATGTTTCCTTTGTATCTGGCTTTTAAAAATCAATATTACATATGTACAGTAGTTGGTTTACTTTCATCGTAAGCACTGTTTGACAGCATATTTGTTTGCCTCTTGATGGCCAGGTAGGTTCTTTCTCCTTGATGGCTGTTCTGGTAGGGATCTTAGCAAGAAGGTCTTTCTTTTCCTGAGGAATATGCCACAATTTTCTTTCTTTCCACTGTTGTACATAGATTACAGTGTATTTGCTCAGCAGCCCCCAGAGGAAGAATTGGATTTAAAATCTTTTGATGAAATGGAGCAGAGCTTACTTATTCTCTCAGAAACGAAGGCTTCTCTGGTGAGCACCATGAGCCTCTGGAAACAGCAGATGTGTACAATAGCAAAGTTTCATTTCCTTACCTTGAAACGGGAAAGTAAATCAATGAGATCCGTGTAAGTATCATGACTCTTTTGCTAGATGATGAGTGCTTTTTTTGGTGGGGTTAGGAACAAATTTGAATGACCATTGTCACTTTTTAAATGCAGACCTATACATAAATATGCAGTTTTGAAGGATTAAAACTACTTTCAAAATGTCAAAAAGTAATTAGGCTTTGAGTAAACTCACTGTATAGGCCTTTAGGCCTTTTTTATTTTATTAGGACTGATTATTCCATATCTAAAATGAGGGAGTGACAAATAATATTCTCCAATTGTTTTAAAATCGGGAAAGTTGTGTATCAGAGTTGTGTATTTCATCAATCCTATTCAGTTTGTATGCTGAGCAAATAATTCCAGAAACTGGACCATAGGAAGAAGCGCATGGCATTAAGATTGAAAGAAGACAGCCATTTATGCTATGAAGCTGAAGAACCTTGTCTGATATAAGAGAAGAGGACTTTCTTGCAGCACTTTCTGTTGGAAATTGAAGACTACTGCCTACACTATAGATGACACCCCAACATAAGACAAAAACGTCTATACAATATTATGATTAATGGGTCCCCAGAAAGCTATCAAGTATTTCATTTTATTGAAAATCCATCAATGCCCATGGGTAGCAGTGGTCAGGAAATTAAAAGACTTAATGCATTGGGGAAAACTGCTGTAAATTACTTCTTTAACAGTGTTGCAAAACAAAGATGCAACTTTGAGGACCACTGTGCTCCTGACCCAAGCCATGGTATTTTCCGTTGCTTCATTTGCCTTCAAAAACTGGGTAATGAGTAAGGAGGACCATAAAATCATTGATACCTTCAAATTATGTTAAAGGCTAATAAATATATAGTTTATAGTCAGAAGAACAAATAAGTCGTTTTAGAAGTACAGCTCGAATGCTGCTTAGAAGGAAGGATGGTAATGCGCTGTCTCTAGTACTTTGGACATGTCATCTGTGGGGATCAGTTCTTTGATAGTGACATCATGATTGGTAGGTGGTCAGCCAAAAAAAAAAAATAGACCCTCCCTGAGATGGATTGACATAGTGGCTGTGGAGAATGGCTGCAAACTTTATTAAGATGACCAGGACCAGGCTTTTCTATTCTGTTGTACACAGAGTCCATGAGAAATGGCTCAGTGGCTCCAAGCAACAGCCCTGACTCACTCCACACGAGACGTTTGAATTACTGCCGCAATTTGTACTTTGTTTTTATGGTTGCTATGATTTTTTTTCATGGATCAGCTAATGTTGACTACTCATTTGAGAAAACACAGTCAAAAAACGTACATGTCAAGAAGGCCTTACAGCTCATAGGACTAGGATGATTTGGCCATTTTTTCAACTTAGCTTTCATATTGTGTTAGCATTGATGATTTGGAATAAACGGTATCAGCTGCTTTCATATATCCCATGACTGTTTTGTTAGATCAAAATGACAGTAGAAATAACAATTTAATAATAATCAATATTAATAATATTGTTATGTGCTTTAAATAAGCTCAGTTTGTTTAGTGTGTTTTCCTTTACCAAATGTATTCACTCTCTTGACTGATCTGCCAGTCAAATAACTGACTCAGCCTAATATCCCCATTACTAAAAGAAAACTTTTTTTAGGCAACATGTTGAATACTGTTTATATAAAAGTCCCTTAACACAATAAAGATATTCTGTGGTTAAATACAACTAGGAAATACTGAAGTTCATATTCCCTTTATGGGAGAGTTGTTTATCAGCATATAAAAATACACGAGAGTTTCTATGACATAATTTTTAAACCTGTAGTTTCTGCATCATATTTTATGAAACATTCTTTTAACCTAACAACTATTATTATAGGCCAGAAGTCCATTGAAGCATACTTTTGGAAATGCTGACTTATGTATACTAAAAACAACTTAAGAATGATTTTTTTTAAAGTATCAACTCTCTGAATATTAAAACATGCTACCCTTGTGTGACACATCTCATATCATTTAGGGATATTTTAGAGGAAATGTCACAGTCTTCCAGATTAAAAGGGTCTCTTAACTGAGTAGTGGAATTATGTACTGAGCCAGCTAAAAACGACGATCCCTCTGAGGAGCAATGAAAGTCAATGTGATTAAATTATGATTAGGATGGAACTTCAAAGATACCTGCCATCCAAGATTTTTTAAAAAAAATCACTTTATTGGGGGCCCGTACAACTCAACACAATCCATACCTACACTAATTGCTTGCACATATGTACCTTTATTGCCTTCATCCTCAAAACATTTGCTTTCTACTTAAACCCTTGATAACAGCTCCTCATTTTTCCCTCTCTGCCTGACTCCCCCCCCCCCATTCAAAACATTTTAAGTATCCCCAGGGTTATATGTTGTTGTTTTCTACTTTAGCCTTTCATTTTTTCCCTCCCTCCACGCTCCCCTCTCCCTCATGTACCCTTAATAATTTGTAAATTTTTATTATTTTGTCATATCTTATGCTGTCCCATATCTCCTTTCACCCATGTAGAAAGCAAATGAGAATGATGAGGGCAACAAATGTTCGAATGTGCTTGACATACAATGCATGTATGTGTGGATTGTGAAAAGAGTTGTATGAGTCCCCAATAAGATGATTAAAACAACAACGTAAAATAAGATAAACTCAAATATTGAATCAAAATGCTAATTTAGCTGCCCGTTTAATGATTATGAACTTTATCTTATAGCCCTTTAGCAACGGTATCAGGAAGGTAAGCATCATTAATGTCAGTTTAATAGAACAAAGTGTTCTTGCATTGAGAGAATACTTGAGTAGAGGTCCAATGTCCATCTACTACCTTAATACTAATCCTATAAATATATGCACATAGATCTATTTCCCTATCATCATATATAAATATATTTACATATGTGCATGCCTGTATTTAGGCCTCTATAAATAGCCTTAGCCTCCTAGTTCTTTCCTCTATTTCCTTTTACTTTCCTCTTGTCCCACCATCATGCTCAGCCTTCATTGGGTTTCGGTGACTTCTCGGTTATGTTGTCCTTGATCAAGCCCTGCCAGGCCTCCTACACCCACCTCACCCACCCTCCTCTTTGGATCACTTGTTCTTCCATCCCCTGGTTGGTCAACACCACCTCCTTCCCCCCATCTCCCTATATCTCATGTGGCCCCGGAACCATTGGTCCCATTGTTTTCTCCACCAGACTGTTCAAACAGCCTATCTTATCTAGAGAGGCCTGCAGGTATAATAATATGCACAAAAAGCAAGACATACCAAAACAAAGCGACAAAACAAAGCAATAGCAAAAGAAAAACCTATAAATAGTTCAAGGTCTGTTTTTTGACCTCAAGAAGTGTCCTCCGGTTGAGTCAGATGGCGTGACATGCCCTGGCCCCAAAGCCTATCCTTGGCACTCCCTTGGGACCTCCCTGCTCTGCTCCCCCTCTGCTCTGCTGCACACCCTTAGTATTGCCTCCTTGTGGTGGGATCAGACCAGGCACAATCCCGACACTGTCTCTAGTGTTTTCCCCCATAGAACCATGGGTCAGCAAGGGACATCATGTCTCATTCTGGGGCCGGCTGTATGGTCCTCGCTGTGCATTGGCTGTTCTGAGCAGGGATATTGTTCTCAAGGCGTGCTGGGTCAGGATGTGCTCCACTCTCTTTTCCTCCCTCTTCATTTGCTCCTGTGTGCTCTGGTCACAGGAGCACACAGTGACCAGCTTCAGTGCTGTCCTCTGAAGTAAATTCTTCTTGGGGGAGGGGCGGCTGTCCACACAGTTGGGTTTGGGGCTGGACCCTCAGACCCTTTCCCCTCCTCCCCCCACTGGCTTCCCCGCTCCCTGCCTTCATTGCTGCACTCACATCCTGGGCTGAAGTCTGGTCCCTGTTTCCCAGTGGAGATATAAACAAAACCCTCTTCTTGGATGGGTTAGTAACCTGTTTCCCCACTGCATAGTTCATTCTCTCCCTGCCTTTTAGTTGACTACCATATGTACCCCTGGATTTGTTTTGGCCTCATCCAAGATTTTACAGTATTTTTATTTTCTTCTTTGTGTATAAAATGTGGAGATATGGAGAGTAGGTGGCTAAAGTAGACACAAGAAGTTCTTGCATACAAGCAGAAACAAAAAGTGGCTTTCTTTGTTGTTTAAGCTATAGTCATGTTTGCATACTCCAAGAAATTCCAGAATGGCTCTGATTTCTGTAACTTTTAATTTTGTCATTGAATATTGGCTTTTGGAAGTCGAAGTTCTATATTTTAAGTTTTTTTCTTTGTATTATTTTGAATGATTATAACTGTCATAGGAATGAAGATGGTTACTGGATTTATATACTAATGAGCACTGACCATGTTAATGTTTTTTTCTTTTCAGTTTGCTTCTGCTTTTAATTTTTTTTGCAGTTCAGACTTTTATGTTTCTGGTGCATCACTCTTTTAAAAATGCAGTGGTTCCTGTCAAACTTGTTCCAGACTTATATTTCCTAAAGCCTGGCGATCAACCACATAAATACAAAACAAGTCTACTTCTTCAAAACTCTACTGGTGAGAGTGTGTGAAGGTCTGTGAATGTGTGTTGGTTGGGGCCTGGGGAAAGGGGAGGATATAGGCTAACAGATTGGATTTTAGACCTATTTTTGAGGTAAAAGCTTGTTTTGTCTAAATGAAATTGAAATAAAATTAAAGAAATATGTACTTTATTGTTACCAATATAGAACCGAAATGATGCTTTAAGTAAAAAGGAGGTATTTAAATATTCAGATCTACATTTCTTACCATCATTAAAGTCCCTTTTTAAGTAGCAGAAATTATTCTCTTGGCAGCATGTTCTACCTCAAGTTCATGTTGAGTAAAATAAACTTAAGCTAAAATAATTGGTCTTCAGGAGTTGTAGTATCTGATTTTTGTGAGGTTACATACATAAACAATAATTACCATGTTGAAGCAATACTTGCTGAAGCAACTATTTAAGGACTACCTGGAGAGTTAGTTAGAATTAAGGGGAAAAATAATCATATCTGTAATCAAATAGATTAAATTTATAATGGATATATTTGGATCTTGTATATTTTTGCATTTACTATATGATTGTGAAATATAAATTTTTTTTAATAACAAACATTAATTGTTATGTTGGGGCGTCATCCATGTTGTAGGCTATAGTGTTCAATTTCTATCAGAAAACGCAACATTAAATGCAACAAAAATGTAAAAATGATATTATAACAAAGCATATGGCCCTGAGCAAGGATCAAACCAATTGAACAGTAACTGATACAGAAATTTGATTTTCAAAATACTGAAACCTAATGTAGACTTGGTTTCATTGAGTTCATTCTGTTGTTTCTCCAGCAGCTCCCATCTGCATAGATAGTTAATGGTTCCACGAAGAGGAAATCAGTTAGCTAACTTTGGCAAGTTTATAGCAAAACTAAAGCAGCTTTATTTTCTATCCTGTTGAAATATATAGCATTTTTGCATTGCATTTCCACGTATCTCTTAATTATACTCATAACTCTCTGAGGCTTTCCATTCCCTACCACTTTTTTTTTAGTATCTTTTCTTTATGATTGTAATAAGACAGCAGGGCTGAGCCCCAGTGGCAAAGTGGTTGAGCGCGGGGCTGCGGCCCACTGGCTTGGCTGTTCAAATCCAGCAGCAGCTCTTAGGAGCAAGGCTGGGTAGTGCCCATGACCACTAGAGGGCAGTGATTGCCCCCCTCACCCCAAAATAAAAAATAAGACGTCTTCTTCCTTTGTTATCTAATCACACTTTCAGGGGAAGAATTTGCTTCTGTTAGAAACTTATTCTCACTTAGAAAATACTATTCTGCAGTTTTTTCTTTAGTTAGAATTTGCATTTTCAGTTGGAATTTGTTTCATATTGCTCAAATAAAGTACTTTTTATGGACCTTAATGTTCACTGACATTTTTATATCTGTGTAGGTTAATTCTACCTACACCTCAGCTATTTGTGCTCAGCATTCCCTCTCACCGGTCTGCTGAGGTTTTAGTATCTTCAAAGTTTTTGTCTCAATTGAGAAAAGTTATTTACATGTGTATTTCTTAGGCCCTGTTGCATATTTCAATAAAGTCTCTTTTCCTTTAGGGAAAAGAGTGTGTGGATATTACACACCCTTGGTGTGTGTGGACACTACACTTAAGTGCATTGTAAGCATATACTGAATGGTAGATTATCATCAGTTTCTTCAGTTTTGAATAACTCTTGATTAAACAGCTGCACTGGCAAGCAGGACATAGAGATTACTTTAAACATAGCATCACTCTCTAGACCGAAGAGCACTGTTTATTCTACAACACTCAAATTCGATGCTTAATTTGCAACTAGTTGTTGTCTGCTGCTGAGCCATTGTGACTCATAGCAAGGCTGTTGCACATGGGGTTTTCCAAGGCTGTGATCTTTACGAAAGCTGACTGCCACCCTTTTCTCCCCGAGAGTGACTGGTGGATTCAAACCGCCAACCTTTCACTTAGCAGCCACGCAATTTAACCATGGCACCCCCAGAGATCATAGGTAGAGACCATGGTTTTCCTCTTTCTCAGTATCATATTCATTTTTCCATGAATCCTGGCTTTTGTGATAATGGACAGTAAATGACCTCCTTTCATCGGACATTTGGTATGGATTTAAACTCAAGATAGGATTTAGAACTTTTCATTGGATTTCAGGAAACTTAGAGAATGTAACTAGAGACCTGATGACACATAGTTGGGTTTTTTAAGGTAGGTAAGGCTGATGGCATTTATAACATGTGCTTGTCCAGAGCATATAGATATCTTTTAGAGAGTGCTGTTGCCAGGCAGGTTTTTATTCTCATCAGTCAGATTTTTGGCAAGTATTGACAGTAGCGAACTTTAAGTGTTAGTAATAGTAGTAGTTGTGATAGCAACTAACCTTTGAACAATGTGCTTCGTTTTGTTTTAAGACTACATTGAACCATTTAACTTCCATGGCCACTCTTTGCCCCAGTTTATAAAAGAGGACCCAAGGAAGTTGCTTGAAAGATAGGTAGTACGAGAATGAGCAGTACAACTGGAGTTTCTGTTCAGTCTCGCTGAGTCAAATACTCTCACTCCTTATCTAATAAAGGTTCTGCATCTCTCTAAATAGGGTGATCTTCTCAACCCATGTATTTTTCTTATTTTATCCAGCTATTGTCTATTTGTATTTAAATTGATTGTCTTTTTTTGCTTGTCTTCTAATACCAGACACGGATATAAGTGATCTTATCAGATTTTTCACAAGCCAAAACATAATGGTGACGATGTTTAATGACAGTGACTACGTATCTGCTGCTCCCCATAGTGCAGCTTTAAATGTGTTTCAGTCAGAAAAGGTAAGAGTGATTTATGTGCATGTGTGCTTACCCATTTCAGAGTGTGAAAGATTAAAACAGTTCCTCTAAAATTGGTCTTTTTCTGACAATCTTATTTGTTGGAGGTTAGGATTTACTAGCTGGGGATATTTAGGAATATTTATGTCCTGATGAATGAATGGCCCATGAGTAAACCCTTGAGGAACTTGGCTTTATTTTTATGTGAAGTTTTAAATCTAAAGTATCAAAATTTCAGAATATTAATCATTAGTGTAATTTAGGTGATTTGCTGAAATAATTTTCAATTTATTGAAAATTCGTGCAATAAGAAAAGCGTGGTACATAGCCTGTCTAGTTTTTTTAATGTCATAGATAATAAGTCTTCTCTCTTATTGTAGGACTATGTTTTTTCATTCATTTTCAATACGACTATGGTTTATTCTTTACCCGTATTGATGAATATCATTAGTAACTACCATCTTTATCACTTAAATGTAACTGAAAGCATCCAAATCTGGAGCACCCCATTTTTTCAAGTAAGTAAATTCAGAAATATGTGTCATGTCACTCACGCGTACTATTTCTATGCACAGAATATTGACATATAGTTAATATTGATTAGCTATAATTATGGTTATATTTAAGTTACTAAATATAACTGAAAAAGATGATAAGATCTCTGATATCTGAGTCTGGTATTAGAAGACAAGCAAAAAAGAGAATCAATTTAAATACAAAATAGACAATAGCTGGATAAAATAAGAAAAATACATGGGTTGGGAAGATCACACTATTTAGAGAGATGCCTTTATTAGATAAGGAGTGAGAGCATTTGCTCTTGACTCAGCTGAGCCTGAACGGAAACTCCACTTGTACTGCTCATTCTCGTACTACCTGTCTTTCAAGCAACTTCCTTGGGTCCTCTTTTGTAAACTGGGGCAAAGAGTGGCCATGAGAGTTAATGGATCAATGTAGGCACTAGACTTAAACTTAAATATAACCAATTGAAAATAACAAATTAAATCTCTAAACATCATCATATGATATCTCCCAGTCTTCCTAAAACTTGAGTTAGAGATGCAGAAATCCTTACTGAATACCAGCAAATGAATCCCAAAAGGATATTAAAAGTATCATATACTGTGCAAGTAGGATTTACTCCACAAATACAAGGATACTTAAATAGGAGATTGATCACTATAATAGACTGCATTA
Source organism: Nesogale talazaci (assembly GCA_004026705.1). Classification (NCBI taxonomy): domain Eukaryota; kingdom Metazoa; phylum Chordata; class Mammalia; order Afrosoricida; family Tenrecidae; genus Nesogale; species Nesogale talazaci. Next base: position 8,009 of record PVJH01016941.1, on the reverse strand, counting down.
AATAAAGGAAAAGAAAACAACCATATGATTGTCTCAGAGGCTAGCAAAAAGGTATTTGGCAAGATTTAACATACTTTCATTATGAAAAACATAAAAAAATCAGTAATAGGGAAATTTTTCAATGTGGTAGGTCTTTTTTGAAAAACAGGTTTATATTATACTCAAAGTAGAAACATCTGAGTTCTCCCTTAGTATCAGGAACAAGACAGGGATCCTGATTCTTTTTCTTTTCTTTTTAAAATTAATTTTAATTAATCTTTTCATTTGGGGGCTCTTAAAAATGTATTTTAAAAATACTTTTATTGGGGGCTGTTACATCACTTATCACAATCCATACATTCATCCAATGTGTCGAGCACATTTGCACATGTGCCGCCATCATTTTCAAAGCATTCTGTTCCCACTGAGCCCCTGATGTCAAGGCGCCCTCTTTTCCCCCTCCATCCCCTGCCCATCCTCCCTCACAAACCTTTAAGTTATAGATTATTATTTTCATATCGTACGTCATCCTCTGTTGCCTCTCACCCACTGTTCCATTATTTTGCCCCCCTGGGAGGGGAGTCTAGATTGAGCCTTTGATTGGCTATTTTAAAAGCAAATTTTATTCATTAGTTTTACTAGTGTCCCTCATTTTTTTTCTCTTCCTCTATATGATTGAGTCCAATCTAGTGGATTTGCTCAGATTCAAAAAGCGATTTAATAGATGGTAGAGTTAGTATTGTAGCCTACTGCCTGCTAAAAGCTCTTCCTCCTATTCTTCTGCTAGATTGCCTAGAATAGGTATCCTAATGTGTTCCATCAGAGCTTTTAATAAGTACTAAAATTATATTATCAAACTATTCTATCTAAGAAATGATGTAGAATATTTCTTATCCTATTTGTTGTTTTTCAGGAAATTACAGACATAGTTTTTAAAGTTGAGCTGTATTTTCAAGCAGCTTTGCTTGGAATCATTGTCACTGCAATGCCACCTTACTTTGCTATGGAAAATGCAGAGAATCATAAGGTAATGATTAAAAAGAAAGAACTATAAGTACAGTTAAAAGAATTAAAAGTACAGTTTGCTAATAAGAAATCACATGCTAAAATGATCTTATTTTATATGAATGTAAGATATGTCATTGTTATTTCATGAATAAATCAATGAAATAGAATGTATAGTTTAACTTCTTATTGTAGGAATAACTAACATTTATTATTTGAGATTTTGCTGCTAATTTAAAAATTGCATTTTTTAAACCTTACAACATGACCTAAGTTCTCTGCTACCCACTTTATAGGAAAGGAAATTGAGTTGGATTCTTAAAATAACTTGCCCAGGTTGATTTACCTTGTTTAAGTGCTAGGTTTAAAGAATATAATCTGCATATTCTTAATCATTGTATGGAACTGTGTCTCCCTTTCACCCTTTAATAGAGAATACTGAATTTAAGAGTCACTGATTTTTTAATGACAAAAAAGTGATTGTCAACACCACGGCCTAGTAATGAAAACTTCCTGTGTAGACAATGTTTTGTATGTGACCACCTTTTCTGCACCTTCCTTTTTCAAAGTTAAGCAGATGGTGATTGTACAGTCTTCTGAGTGTTTACTGCTGTCCAGGGTGTTCTGTCCTTCTGATAATGTTGCACTTATATGAGGGTACATAGAAAAGTAGTGGTATAAAATCATAGAACTCTTTATAGAACAAAAATATAAAAATATGAAGTTATTGTTTCTCAACACATCTCACATCAAGGTATTAAACTTTTCTATGTTCCCTCAGTCTTGTTAAGCTGCTTTCCGGAAAAGAAAAAGTCTAAACAAAATAGTAGCTTCTGAGGTAATCCTCTGGGCAGCTCAAAATACCATGGTGACTTTTTTGTATTCCAAAAGAATAATCTTGATTGATTTTCTTGAAGAACACAGGGCAGTCATGGGGGTTTATTAGAATGAAGGTTTAAGAAAACTGAAAACTACCTTAGTGTGGAAAAGGCCAAAAAAGTTGCACCATGGAGTTTTTCTTTTTCAGTGTGATAGTGCACCTATTCATTCTTCAAGTATTGCAAGGATGTGGCAAATGGCATGGAAGCCATTCCTGGCTTCTTCCAGCTGCAGAAGGAAGAGGGGAATCCAACTGGCCTAGTGCTAACTTCCCAAGGCAGAGGCCAGACTTGCCTTCATCCTTCAACTTTTTTTACCTTATTCTAACACCAGCTGACTCTCCCATGACATTCTGCTTATCTGCTTTGTCCAGTAATCTTTTATAATGGACACACAGAACTCAGTTAGACAGTACTCATAATTAACGCTCATACTTAAGTAAAAGCCAACCCAAATATCAGCTGAGGCCCCAATTTTGTCACAGAAACTGCATTAAAAATATGCTGAAAAATTTGGCTTATACTCAAGCATCTATGGTATTTAGTTTATTAGGGAAGCTAACAGATTATAAAATGTTTAAGGTACAGTTCTTTGGTCTGTAGCATCTCTTCTGAGCTGTGCTGTCATGGATGTCTCTTTCTGATCCTCAGACTCTAAGTTACATTGTCCCTTGGCTCTGTCCTACTTAAGCAAATGTTACAAAGCTCTTTTAGCACTGAAGAATTCCCAGAGCCCATCCTACTCTAGAAGTCAGTTTCTTGTCAAAACACTTTCAACTATACTTGTTACTGGCTGGGAATCCAGCTGCTTTGTCTCCTGGTCTCAGTGCTGCTTCTCTGCTGCCTCTCTGCAAGGTTCTCAGGTGTACTTCACGTACTTCACTCATGGTTCTTCTTTCTTTTTGGTCACGGATTCTCTGTCCTTGCTTTCCAAAGTGGCTGACCTTATATAACTAGTGGAATGGCAAAACTGAACAATCCCCTTTATTAATTTTACATAGCCTATCTGCATAGTCCCACCCAATTGTTTGCTGAGAGTTACACAGGTCATAGATAAAAGAGCTATCGTAAGTAATTTTATCTTATTACAGGGGGTAGCGATTGCAACAGTGGGCTCAAACACAGGAACAATTTTGAGGATGCTGCAGGACCAAATAGTGTTTTGGTCTGTTATGTGTAGGCACTGTTGGTCAGAACTGACTTGGTGTCACCTAACTTGATGACAACAGGGACCAAGGGCCATCCTATTAGACTTTCATTGAGAAACTGTACCTCACCCATCTCATATCCCGTATCTTGCCAGTCAAACTTTATGTTATACAAAATCAAAGACTATTTGAAAAGAACGTTGTTTGAGCCCTTTGTGGATGCCGAAATTGCCATTTTGACATGTTCTAAATTGAGTGCAGAATTCTGATGGGGCGGGTTAGAGAAATAAATAGACCACTTTCAGAAATATGTAGACCTAATTGGAGGAAATAACAAGAAGCAGTGGGTTCACATTTTGACATTTTTGTTTAATAAGGTTTCTATGATTTTATAGCAATGCTTTTGATCTGCCCCCATATGATCTTTACTTTTGAAAGAATGTCAAACTTTTGATATAGTAGCTGTACTATTTTACATTCCCAGTATCACCCATCCTAGCCAACACTTATTTTCATAGCCCTTCTAATAGGAATAAAGTCATACTTCATTGCATCTTTCTTAAGACTGATAATGTTGAGTATCATTTTATGTGCATGTTAGCCATTTGTAGGTTCTCTTTGGTGAAATATCAAGATTTTTATTCAATTTTTTGATTGTTTGTCTTCATGTATTTCTAGATATTAAACCATTACTAGTCCATTCCTTTTTTACTGAGTACTCCCATGGTATGGATGTATTACAGTTTTTTAAAACTATTATTCCTTGAAAAGCATCTATATTATTCCTAGTTTGGTATTAGTACCAAAAAACTTACTGTGAACATTCGCTTACAGGTTTACTACATAAGGTTTCATCATTCGGGGATTGACGACCAAGAGTATGAGTGCTGGGTTATATGATGGTTACACATTTGGGAAGAAACTACTGAGCTTTTTTATAGAATGGCAATACCATTTTGCATTCCCATCAACACTGTCTTAAGAGTACCTAAAATAATTATCTCATTTGGCTTATGTTTTTATGCTTACATTAGAATTCATGCATATCTTATGTTTTTTAGCTTATTGGACATGAGTGTCCACATTTTAATTTTTTCCTCTTTTTCACTAATCTATATTCCATACTTTACTTAACATCACTGTATAGCCATGGCTTTCTTCAAGTACGATCAGGACTAGATCTTTCATAGGTGAAAATTTCATCCTGTCTTCAAAAATTACCTGAAGAAAATTTATTAACTATTTGGATTTATAAAGATTTTAAAAATCTCAGATAATGGAAGTATAGGCTGTATAAGAAAACTAAGATGATGTAAGTTTACTGTGAGTGTACCAGGTGCTAATAATTTGCATTAAGGTATAAAATAATTTCCAATGTATTATGTATACTAAGTTTCATACTTAAGCTGAAAGAGCTATGTAAATCCAGTGGGTACTCCCCAGTTTACTAGTATTTTCATGAATAGTTAATTTTAATATATTATAATTATTTTCCTGTTTGAGAAATATGTTTTTGTCACAATTTTTACAAAATTGTGTTTTTGGTACTGTGATAATGGGTCATTGCTTGAACAGCCATAGCCTTTGTGCCATTTTTCTCTTTAATTTATTTCTTAGCATTGCCTTATTCTAATTTGTAAAGCATTGTTGAAATTGCTATAGCTCAGAAATAGTGAGCCAAAGTCAAGCCTAAATGGAATTTACATTTAACTGATGAGAAAAAAGTTTTTCTTGCTTATAAAATGTTAAAATTGATATTTTTTCTTTTTGTTTTTTAGATCAAGGCTTATACTCAGCTTAAACTTGCAGGTCTTTTTCCATCTGCATATTGGATTGGACAAGCTATCATTGATATCCCCTTGTTTTTTATTATTCTAGCTGTGATGCTAGGAAGCTTATTTGCATTTCATTATGGATTATATTTTTATGCTGTAAAGTTCCTTTCTGTGGTGAGTTGACTCCAGTGTACTTTTGCTCTTAGTAAATAATAAGAAAATTCTTTAAAACTGCATATAAGCATGATACCTGACTGAGTAATCTGAGTATTAATTCTTAAAAAACACAGAAATAGCATCTAGTTAATAATTTCTGTTGATACCTATAATCAATATATCTTATAAGTGATTTTTAAAAATGGTAAATTATATCCCTTATAACAGAATTCCTTGAACCTGTATAACCAGGAACACTTACGTAGTCCTGCCTTAAAATGTATTCATTATCTGTTCTAATACCTGAAAAGTATTTTAATTATAGAAAATATTTAATTCCATATTAAGAATATGCCTTGGAACATAAAGCAAGAGTTTGATTTTTGTTTATGTGTACATGCATACATGGGGAAACCCAAAAAACTAGGATTTTTTTCAAAGCTATATATTTAAATTTTTTAAATAAAATAACCTTATCGCCTTCAAAGTACTCTACATTACACTTAATATATTTTTCAAATTTGTGATTCCATTCTTGGAAACATTTTTCTAACTTATTTGGTTGAATGGCTGACCACACCTCCCTAATTTTTTTCTTCACTTCTACTATATCATCAAACCAATGTCCTTTTATGGTTCTCTTCATTTGTGGAAACAAACTGGGTGCACAAAACAAGCTCAGGTGAGTAAGGTGCACAGAACAAGAGAAGCATGCTGCTTTTATGGCCAAAAATTGGTGCACTGAAATAACTGTATGAGCAGGTGCATTGTGGTAGGGGCAAAACCAGTCCCATGTCTGCCAAAAATCAGGCCTTTTTTGTGGCACACTATTATGCTATTTTTTCAAAACCTCTAAATAGAAAGCTTTATTAACAGTCTGACCTCCAAATGCGCTATCAGTCAACATTTTTGTCCATTCTGGAAGTTGATGGTCATTAGAACTTTGTCATTAATCAACATTTCACCTTTTTTTTGAAAACCATTTGTACACTTGAGTTGTTCCCGTAGCACTGTCCTTGTGACACTTTTTCTGAGTAGGAAACAAAATTTTACAGCCGCATGCTGTTCTATTATTTGGCCATCACAAAAAACGAGGTTCAAGTGAAACGGTTTTCACACACACACACACACACACACACACACACACACACACAAATCTGTGTGACCAGAGAGAACATTCTTAGGTGATGCCACTGGGTGCACTAACTCAAAGCATGTTGCTTGATGCTCACATAAGGGGGAAATGCATACTACAAATGATCTACCCTGCAGAGCTTTTTTTCCATTTTTTTGAAGGGGAGGGACACATGTGTATGCAAATGATTTACAATAGAATCTTTTTTATGAGTGATTCTTGTTAGAGAAAGGGGCAGAGAGTTTGATGAAGTTGGGTTTTTTTGTTTTTAATTAAAAACCATTTTATTGGGGGCTTGTACATCGTTTTTCACAATACATAAATAAACTGTGCCAAGCACCTTCACATGCTCGTTGTTGTCATCATTTTCCAAACATCCGCCTTTCCCCTTGAGCCCTTTATTTGGCTTTTCCATCCTTTCCCCTCTTCCCCTGCTCTCCCTTCCCCATCAACCCTCAATACTTTATAAATTATTATTGTTCTGTCATATCTTACACTGCCCGACCTCTCCCCCAACCCACTCCTTTGATTCCTGTCCTTCCAATAGGAGCTTATGTGTATATCCTTGCAGTTGGTTCCGTCTCTCTACCCCACCTTTTCTCCACCCATCCAGCAGCTCCAGTCTCACCACTGGCCCAAAGGGGCTCTTCCATTCTGGTTTTCCCCTGTCTCCAGCTCCCCTTTCTACTAGTGTACCTTCTCCAATCCATCTGGACATGTAAGGTAGAGTTGGGACCATGATGGTTGGGAGGAGGAAGGCTTCAGGAGCTAGAGGAAACTTGTATGCATCATCACTGCCCGGCTGCCCCCTGATTGGTCTGTCTCCTCACTGTGACTCCCCTGTAAAGGGGTGACCAATTACCCACCAGTGGGCCTTAGGTTCTCACCCTGTTCTCCCCCTCATTCGTAATGATGTGATTCTTGTCCTTTGATGCTCAAGACCTGCTCACTTCGGCCCCTCTTGATCATACAGGCTGGTGTGCCTCTTCCATGTGGACTTTGCTGTTTCTGCGCTGAACAGCGACTTGTTTATTTTCAAGTCTTTGAGACTCCAGATATTCAATCATTTGGTAGCTGGGTACCATCATTTCTTCTACTCTGTATGCCTCTGTATCTATTTGTCTTCAGCAATTGTATTGGGAGTCAATTAGTCCATTGATTTTGATTTTTGTTCTTTGATGCCGGATACCTGATTGTTTCAGCACCTCATGATCCCACAGGCAAGTGAGCTTCTTTTATGGTGGGTTTTGCTGCTTCTGAGCTAGATGACTGCTTATTTATGCTCCAGCCTTTAAGACCCCAGATGCCATATCTTTTAATAGCTGGGCACCATCAGCTTTCTTCACCACTCTTGCTCACGCACCCACATGTCCTCAGTGGGCATCTTGGGGATGTGTGCACACAGTGATATGTGGTCTCCGCCCCCTCTACCCCCATTTGATGTCTGTTGCCTAGACCTTTCACCACCTTGTTGCCACGCTGGCTGTTGTGCTTCTTCTGTGTGGGTATGATCTCTTCTCAGGTAAATGGTCTATTGTTTATCTGCCAGTTTTTAAGACTCCAGACGATATATCCTTTGATAGCTGGGCATCATCAGCTTTCTTCACCACATTTGCTTATGCACCCATTTTACTTAAGTGATAATGTTGGGCCAGTGAGCCTCATGGAATACCAGATTCATAGAACAAAGTGTTCTTGCATTGAGGGAGCACCTGGGTGAGGATCCAAGGTCCACTTGCTACCCTAGTACTTGACCTATAGATGTGTTCTTAAATTTATTCCCTCCTTATAATAGATAATTGTATTTGTGTATGACCATACCTATGTTTCGACCTCTGCAAGTGCCCTTTGCCTTCTAGCTCTTTCCTCTATTTCCTTCCATCTTCCTCCTGTCCCACCATCATGCTCCACCTTCATTGGCATTTCAGTGCTT